>JAOUZG010049478.1:1155139-1209835 GCA_026289955.1 Argiope argentata
ATATATATATATATATATATAGTTGCCCTACAGACATCATCATTCAAAAAGATAATTAAACATGCAAATTAAGCATGTATGGCTACTTAATTGGAAATGAATAATAAGTTTTACACATACAATTTTACGATGAGATCCTCAGGAAACAATGAATATAAATAGGATTATTCCTTTCTCTTATTCAGAATATTTATTTTCTAAATTTTAGTTTAAATTGAATAATTAACATATATGAAATAACGCATTTATAAAATTCTATATAAAAGTAACAATGATTTTTATACAGAATTGTTGTTTAATCACAAAGTTGCATTGTCATCATGCAAGGCTGCTACTAATTAAATCACAATAAGTGCAAATTAAGTTATTATTTAAAAACCCTTCAATTTGCAAAAATTGAGGTTTGGTATTTATGAATTAATTTTGTGATGTGAAGAAAAACTGAGAATATTTTGTTTTTAATATATAAGAAAAACAAATTAGAACCAAATGATAAAGCAATAAAAAAATTATCATATTTATATAATTCAACTGAAGATAACAATAACTAATGATATTGTAGCAATTATAAACATATTAACAGTTAGAAGAAAATGAATGCAAAATGGAGTGTTAGAAATGCAAAACTATGAGAAAAATGAATTTTAAAAAAAAGTCTGAAAGAGACATTTTTTGGCAAGAAATTGTAGAATAAGTAGTCTTAACATAGAAAAAAGAAATGAAAAATAAGTTTTAACATATTTACTGTCACAATTTGTGCTGGATATGAACCTAACTCAACGATAACTTCTTTGGTGTAGATAGATTGTAGTAGAGCAAGGTTTATATAATTAGATGGATTAGAAAATGAATCATAAGCAAATCTTATAGCAATCAATATGTTAACAGTATAAAACATCAACGTCTAAACGTCATTTCTAACATCAAACAGTAAAAAGCATCAAAGTTAGAAAATCCTTTTTTTTTTCTTTCTTTTTTTAATATTTGTGAATTTATAGTAATTACTTTTAGCTTCATTTTTTAATGCCACTGTCATTGAGAATCATCCCTAAGAACATAAACAATGTTTCAATTTATTTCTGCCTTAAATGTGATTTTATCTTAAAATGTTTACATTTACTCAGATTTACCCAATTCTGCTTTAAATAGAAGTATAAATGCATGAAAGAGTTAAAAAATACAATAAATTTTTCATAGTATAATGCTATTTTTGAACCAAAATGCATTAAAAAAAGTTTAAAAAAATAAAGAACATAAATTAAAGATCATATACAGAACTAGAGTTTCCTTTATATGAGTATGTCAGATGAAAAAGTATATTCATATAAATGAAATTTCAAGGACAGCTAAAGAAAGAAAAATATAATTCCTTGAAATAAATGAAATTATTAAAAAAATTTCATGGATTTACTTTACTCATTACCTTAAAAAATAAATAAATTTTTTCAAATCAAATATAAATAAAATACATAAAAATTAGTAAGATATGTGACAGGAAAATCAAACTTGCAAGAAATTAGTTTTCTTTACAGTTTTGTAGTGCTTCATTTCATTCTTAGAATTTCACCAATAACTTTTAAATGCAAGATAATTTAGTTAAATAATATAAGAATAAAATTAACTCTATGACTAGTTGCAATGACAAGAAATGATACAGGAACACTAAAATATTAAGAAAGAAATAAAAAAAAAACACTAACATAAATACACTTATTGAGCAAGATACATTTTTCTTTTTCACTTAAAAAATCATTATAAAACATATATACATAATGTTTTCTATAAGTAGTACAACAATTCTAATTATATGCATATCATATGGGAATAGCCAAGAGAAGGACAATCTATATAGAGATAAAAATGTCATCCTATACAGGGGTTTCCAAAGTGCCAAATGCAATGATATTAGTTGATTGTGTAGAAATATTTTATCAAGAAAGGGTATCTAACTTATGATCTAAAACTAAAGTATTTATGGCTCAATAAGCAAAACAATTTGCAACAAAATTTAAACATTTTGTAGTTTAATTTTTACAATCCCAGGTTATAGAATAATTACTAATAACAAATCCCATTAACCAATGTTTAATTACTAATTGTACAATCCCAATACAGAATTCAAGAATATCCACTTTCCTGAATTTTGAACTGAGATAATACTACAAATAATTAACCATTGCTCAATAAACAAAACAATTTGCTTTAATGTATTTAAAAATTTTGTACCTTAATTTTTAAAATTTCTCATAATAGAATACTTACTAAAAATAAATTACATTCCCCAAAGTGTGATTGCTAATTGTATTATCCTAACACCGAATTTCAGATATTAATCTCACTGAATTTTGAATTAAGATAATACTACTAATAAATGATCATGGATGAATGTGATTTGTCATTAATAATTATCTGTAATTCAGAATCTAAAAAAAATTAAATTATGTAATTTAGCAAAGAAAAATTCATAGAAGTTATTTGAAAAGACCAAAAATTTACAGATAAAACTAATTTTATGTCTGGGAATATTTATAGACTGAGTCATTATTTTCTTTTATGATAAGAAATGTCTCGTCAGATAAATGAATACTGAATTTGAAAATAGTTCATAGTGTACAAGATATTTTTTGAAAAGACAATAGAAGAGAATAAAAAGCAAGTAACAGTAACTTTCCTACTGCCCTTATTTAAAAATCCCATCCTTATTTTTAAAAAAATACTTTTGAAATAAATCCATGTTTCCATAAAAATGGAAGATTTGTGTATATATATGTGCGTTTCACATAAATTTAAACATCTGTTAGCAATTAAGTTAGATACCCTTTTTGAAGTACATAATATTGGAAACAAAAAATACTTCAATATGAAATTATTAATTTTTTTTATAAAAATGCATTAAATAAAAACAAAAACTATTTAAAATCATTACTTTTGATTCTTAGCTATTTTTTTCATTTGAAGATTTTGATCTAGACTATCTTTTCAACTAAACAATAATTTTCAAGCAGAAAGAGTTTAAAAAGCACTACTCTAAATACATCTAATTTATTTAACAAGTAGACCTATGCAATTAGGATATATTGAAGCATAATAGACTAAATTTCTACTGGGGTTTCTATATGTATTTATAAAAGAAATGTAATAACTAAAAATCACAACTGTCAAAGCCTCTAACATGAAACTGTTTCCCTATGAGTTTGTGGTAATTCCTAATGAATATTAGCTGTCTAATATTTTAATAATATTGTTCAAATGAGGGGGTTAAGATGTAGAGGTAATTATACAACCAATTCAATCCACAATAAAATTCTTTGTGAAGCATGTGGACGATCGATGCCATCACACTTTTTGAGGCCTCGGGACGTTATGGGGAGCTTCATTAAATTCTTCCAATTCTTCACCAGGATCAGATTCAGAAGCAAGTTGAAAGTATTGCTCACTTCTAGTTGGCCACAAAAGATGTGCCATGATTGCATAAGCAAGAAAATCTGCACTAGAGGTAATACCTGAAATAACAAACAGAATATCACAAAAGAAATAGCATTAAAATTATTTTAAACATAACTAAAATGATAAATTATTTTAGTGCGAAAAGAATATGAATATTTTTTTTCCGATTTTGATCATAAATATTGTGAAACATAAGGACATTTTCGGTTCAAGTTTCTTGACAATCAATTAAATACTTAAATTTTTATAAATCAAAAACTATGCTCCCATGTTTTAAGATGCTAACAAATTTTACTTATTTATCTATAAGTTATTATTTGCAATGTTAGGTTAAATTTCATATCATTATTTTACAATAATTACAAACTCAAGAAAAAAATTAAATCATTATTTTTTTTTAAAAAATCATCTACCCTGGAATGTGGGATACAACATTAGAATACCATTAGGTTTGTCTAAAGGCATATGGATTTATTGAATGATCTGGATCCCACAAAAGAAATGAAGTAAGAATTATGTTTGATTCCTACTGATCACGAAACATGGGAGGTGCATCACATCATCATCAGTATTTTAACTCAACACCTATGTTGTAACGATGCCTATCAGGGTAGCAAAGACTGCCATTCATATTGAAAGCTTCTCTTTCCCATATACAGAGTGTTTCCAAATAGGGTATCTCAGCTAGTTTATAATATATAAAATATGTTGCAAAGTTTTAAAAGAAATTAATTTCAAATAATATAAAGAATGAAAATAATATTCAAGCATTCTTAGTAATTTCAACATATTTACACTAAAGTATTAGTAATCACGTATATGATTAGATTGAAGGATATAGAATCTTTTTCAATATATTATCCTTCCAATATAAAATATACATTCCTTAATACAAAATATAAAATAGACTCTTCCAATATAAAATATACTTTTCTCGATACAAAATATAAAACATGCTTCTTTCAATATAAAACGTACTTTTCTCAATACAAAATACCTAACTAGATTTTAAAAAATCTCAGATAAAAAATAACTAGGAAGAAGACATGCACTTACATTTTTAAAAACAAATAATACTTATTAAGAATTAATAAATCGGTACTATAATTTGTTTTTAACTATCAAACTAATTTGAAAGTTCAAATCTGATAAGCCACTAAAGATCATTGTTATTATTTTGCATTAACAACCACTTTCAGAAAAAAAGGTTTCAGTTAATCATTTTAAAATTTAAGAGACTTGGCAAGGTTAAAAAATAAATGAAAATTTTCTCAATAATATGATAAAGACTAAGCTGAAATTGTGTCTTTTGGATAATCAAAAATAAGAATTAAAAATTATTTAGAATTATGCTTTTATCAGACTCAATCAAATAAGAGCTTTGTACCTTATTGTTGAAATTAACATGTCACATTGTTAAAATGTCACATAATTGTCACATTAACATGCCACATTGTTGGAATTAACATTATCAGAGTCATTAATTGCCACATTAACCAAACCATGACATTTACAGTTTCAGGTTTTAATAATGTATGCTTATAGAATTTCAATGCTGATTTCAAAAATATCAATTCCAAAGATTTAAATGCTTCAAAGTTAATCAATATTTTTGTGCATAAAGAGTACTAATTAAAAATTGTCTAAACATATTTATTTCTCTTTTTCTTTATTGACAGGAAGAGTTTCCAGCAATTTTCTGCAAAGATAGCTTAATATGCAGTTAAAATTTTAAAAAAAAATCTGATAGACAATTAATCTACTTTTTAGAATAAAATAAGAGACTATAGTTTATAAAAGAGAGAGAGAGAGAGAGAGCATGCAAACATTGAGAACAAGAGCTTTTTAATAGATTTATACAATTTAGAATAATAACATTATTCAGACTTCTAAAAATAATAATAATAAAAGCAATAATCTAGAATAATAAATGATAAAAAGGTTCAATTACCAGGATGAAAGATTTTAATGGTTAGTTTTAAATGCATTGTATAATGTATTACAATTTCAAACTATGGAAGTATGATTTTTAGTCTACAGAATTGCAATGGAAAAGGCTACTTCAAGCAAAGTGTACGGTGATATAAATTTTGTAAGAGCTTAAATTTTTAAAATCTGCATAATAACAACTTATAAACTATCCATTTTTTATTTTGATAACAATTTGTTTTATTTCTGAAGTGCATGTCATTCCTAAGGATGTTCAATTATTTTCTGAAATTACAGAGCTTAAAAAAAGCTTCAAAAAAAAAAAAACAAATATGCATTAATAAAAAAGAGAAAGGGAGAGAGAAAGAAAAATTCTTTCATTAGCATTCAAATTTATTTTGTTTAAAGCATTTTATATCTTTTAATACAAAATAGCAATATAAACTTTATATTTTAGACAATTTTCTCTGATTTTTTTTAAATAAGTAGTATAGAATTCTTTCTAATATTAGTACTTTATAAGATATTTTTTTTTAAAATTGGAGGGTTAATAAATGCATGGTTGATTCAAATATTACGGTTTTGTCAATATTTAACCATGTAATAATCCAGATTTTTTCATTGCACAACATTTTTTCAAACCAGACTAAGATTCCAACACCAAAGTAAACATAAATATTTTAAAAAAATTATTTAAAAATGTTTAATAAAATTATAACAATAATAAATCAGATCACAATGATATTAAAGCAATCTCTACAGCATCATTAGAATAAGCAATCACTTAAAATACTTAAAAAAAAGTACATTTAAACAAAATAAAAAATAAACCCCTGAAATTATACATATATTATATTTTCAAAAAAATACTCTATAAAAAAAGACATGATCTTTAAACATCTAGGAAAAGAAGTATGCCAAATTCAGTTTTTTTTTTACCTAAGAGAAGTTTTGCCCTCCATAATGCAGATATTTGAAGTGCAATCAATGCAACAACAGGAAGGTAAACAAACCAGACCAAGATTCCAGCACCAAAGTGAACATAAAAACGTAACTTGGCTCGGTCATTCTCATCCAACATGGTAGATCTCAACTCATACAAGAACCAGACCATGATTGCGAGACGGAAAATGAGGATAATCCACCCCGGGAATGTTTGGTACTCATCAATATCATCAATGACATCGACTTCAGTCTGTAAAATTAATTCATCAAATTTATATAGCTGATGTAAGTGTAACTCTTAAACTTACTGAAAAGCCAATACTCATTAATGTGAATATGAATTTATCTTTCAGGATTTTCAGCTTTTATTATTAAATAAAGTAAATCTGAATAATAAACCTTATTTCACCAATGTATTTCAAAATCATTAATAAATGTATAATTGTATTGCATAAGACATAGTATGCGCAGACAATGAAAAGAGAAAACATTAAATTAAATTTGACACAGTTCAAATTTCAGCAAGTGAAGAGGAATACACTTTTAAATGCTTTATTAATTTAAAGATTTAAATGTTTTCACAGTCTTCTTAAAAATCATTCATTCATTAATAACATGAAGTTTTGTTTGAACAATATAATGAAATAATTTTAGTTCTCACAAAATAAGCTTAATATCATAAAAAATTAAAATTTTGTATATTTTCACTTCAACATTTATTTATAAATTAAAAGTTTAAATGTTTTTCTTTCACAAATATTTTTATTTATAAATATTAGTATTTAATAAATTTATTTTATTTTTTAAAAAAACTTGAGAATTATTGTTTTACAAATAAATATTTTAGCTAAAAATATTCTTTTTATTGCAATTCAGCAAAAAATAGCTATTCATAAAAAATAAAACATAATGTATTTCATTTTCACTTCAATTTGTGTGTGTGCGTGCATGCGTGTGTGGCGCTAGCCTTATAAGCCAAATAACATCTACTATGCTGAAGTCGACTTTTGGTATAGTGGCTATGTTTCTCGGGTACAAGCCCTAGCGTCGCAGGTTCGTATCGCGACCTTCAATCGGTACATTGGTGAAGATGGCAATGCAACCTCTTGCAACAGTCGCGGCGCCATCTACCCGCAGCAAAAACAAAGTCGTCAAACTCACTTGAAGCAAGCAAGCAAGTAAAAGCAAAGTCGTCAGACACACTTGACGCAAGCAAGCAGCAAATCGCCATAACGCTTGGCGCTATAAAAAAATCGTTCATCCCTCCGCCGACTCACTTGTGGGGGAGTATTGTGGCGCTAGCTTCATAAGCAAGATAATATTTACGATACCGAAGTCGACTTTTGGTATAGTGGTTATGTTACTCGGCTACAGACCCAAGCGTCGCATGTTCGTACCGCGACTTCAATCGTTACATATACTCACTGGCCAGTGAATTAGAAAAACAAAATCATTTTATTGAACCACCTTTTGCACGCATAACTGCTCTGATTCGTTTGGTGTACATTACATTCAGTGAATACCATGCATTGGCTTTGCAGCTTTTTAGAACTTGTAAATTAGTTGAAAGAAGTGAATGCTGTTGGATGCGTTTTTCCATAATATCCCACAGATTTTCTATGGGGTTAAAATGCGGGCTATGGGGTGACCAGGGAAGGCGTTGCAAGCTGAGGGAACCAACTTTAAACACTTCTGGCACAATGCATAGTTGCATTATCATCCATGAAGTATCCGTCGTCATCAGGATAAAATGGAACATTGCAGGGTACATTTGATCTGCCAATATATCTAGATACTGGTAGATCTGTTTGTTTGTCTGGCATGGCTGTTTCTTTACCCTCCAGGAACACCAGGGCACCATTTTCATGCCAGCAGACCATGCTCCATATACTTCCTCCAGACTCTTGCATAGTGCGAGTAAGGCAAGATGGATTCATGGCTTTGTGGGGTTCTCTCCAAATTTGGCGTCTTCCATCAATGCAAATTCCATCCAATGCTTCCATCAATACATGATTCATCGGACCACAATTACCGTCTCCAATCCTCAGATACCCAGTCTTTTCTTTTCTGACACCACAGCAAACGAATTTTTACGTGCTGGTCAGAAATGAATGGTTTTTTCTCCACAGGCACGCGACTATGCGTTCCTATCCTCTGCAATTCTCTGAGCATGGTTCGAGCTGAAATCTGTTGGAAAGAGCCTTGATTGACGATTTGTGTCAGTTGAATCACAGAAGAGTCCCCGTTCTGCCGTACAATTCGTCGGAGACGCCGCCGATCACGCTATAGCGATTGAAGTTCGCGGTACGAGCCTGTAATCAAGTAACATGCCCACTACACCAAAAGTCAACTTCGATATCGTAGATGTTATTTGGCTTATAAGGCTAACGCTACAGTACTCCCACACCAGTGAGTCGGCGAAGAGGCGAACGATTTTTGTATTGGCCAAGTGTTATAGCGAGTTGCTGCTTGATCGTCAAGTGAATCTGACGATTTTGTTTGTTTGTTTTGCTTTTAGCTTTCGTCAACTGAGTCTGACGATTTTGTTTGTTTTGCTTTTAGTTTTCGTCAACCGAGTCTGACGATTTAGCTGCGGGTAGATGGCGCCACGACTGTTGCGGAAGGTTGCACTGTCAAGGTCACTAATGTAGCGGATGAAGGTCGCGGTACGAACCTACGACGCGTGAGCCTGTAGCTGAGTAACATAGCCACTATACCAAAAGTCGATTTAACGCTACAACGCTCTTGGAAAACTGTGTGCTTCTTGAGAAGCACTGTGGGTTCTGATTCCAACTTTTGAAAACCCTTGATATGGCTGCTTTTGAGAACCCAGTGAGATCTGCCGTCTTCGAAATCCAGGCACCTGCTAAACGGGCACGAACAATAAGCCCATTTTCAAATGGTGAAATATCTGTTGTTTTTCCCATTTTACTTCATTCGTCACAAAAAGCACTCTTACACCTTACTTATACTAACATTATAACCACATTTAACCCAAGTCATTACAAAAAATTTGCCTTCTTCATCTATAGCATGCAATCAAATGCAAATCTCAAATGTTTCCAATTCATTGGCCAGTGAGTGTATATATATCAAAAAATATTTACTTATTTCAATTGTAAAACTGAATGTATTTCCTAAATGAATAATTTAATCAAAATTACTCTATCTGTTTAGTGCAATTCAATAAACTATTCAACTATTTATAAAAAATTAGTTATAATTTATTTTTAAATTAACCAAGAGACATGTCTTAGTAATATTGACAGCTAAAAAATAAAGCTATAATAATAAATTAGTTTTCAATAGGCAAATTTTTATATGAATCAAAATAATTAAAATGGATGAAATTATCTATGGTATATATTTAAGCAGATTTGTAAAGAAACTTTTCATCCTTAATAATCCTGTGAACTAATTAAAAATATATAAAAAAGCATGTGGTCAAAATGTTGAACTTATAAAGAATTTTTTTTTCATTAATAATGCATACTGCTCGTATAGAAAATTTAAATGATGAGCAATCATGCAAACTAATTTTGGACAAATGAGCATATATTGCAGACAATATCAGTTGGCATTTAATTTTCTATTAGATAATTATAAAATAAAACAGGATTAAACCAATTTGAATCACATTAAAAGTTTAGCACATATTTTTTATACATCTGATTATTATAATAGTCAAGGGTTATATAGACAGCAGATTTAATATTTAGTTATACTTATAATTATACTTATTAGGATCAAATAATGAGGAACACGTCTCCAATGTATAAATATGTATAAGATCTGTACATTCTGCAAGGAGATTTTATTCAAATCAATCAAGTGAATGATCCCGAATTTTTTTATATTATGAGGCCTGAATCGATATTGATGTAAATTATGAGGAGATTAAGAGAAACTATAGAAGGGACAATTTATAATAAATAGATGAATCAAAGATAGGAAAAGGGACCAGAAAATAAATTTCCGTCAGCCCACAATGCTATGTAAGCTCTTCAATCCTCAAACAGATTACTATAAATTATCTTGAATCATGTTGTATGGTCTGTTTTTTCCTGTTGCTCCAGTATAGTTAAATAATTATATTATTTTTAAAGCAGTTTCAATGTACTGATTATTCAGATTAGTAATCATTTTGGTTTGGACCCAAAATAATCCAAATCAAGTCCATTATATAAATATAAATTAGCATTTTGTGAAAGTTTTGTTTTCAAGTATTGATTTTTAAAAGTTTCTAACAAATAAAGAGAAAAAAATAAGTGTTCCTTTTAAAATACATATAATTCAGTAAAAGTTAAAAAATTTCAATAGTAGATATTTTTTAAATAACAAGCTGGTTTTGGAAGTAAATTAATTAAATGTCTGCCTCTAATATAGAGTTATATATTTTGTAAAGATAAAGTAGTTTATTCTATACACAATTAGCAGACTAAAAATATTCTGGAAACCATTTATTCGAAAAAGAATACTTTTTCACTTAATTTTGTAGCAAAGCAAATGATTTAGACATGATTTTATAAAATAATAATTAAACTTGGCTCCAACATCGGAAAAAAAATAATGGTAGCCATAAGAAGTGTCTAACAAATTAATTGGTTATTTTAAACTGTATCAATGAAAAATAAATTAAAAGAGAAAATATTAAATTTCAAATGCAAAGTATGGATAATATTTAGAAAAGTTGATAAATAATAAAATACAGTTCTCATACCATATTCCATACATAAAGTAAAACTCCAACACAAGTGTAAAGTAGCCAAACACAAAACAGCACCGGTTTCCAAGTTAGTTCAGTACGAGTTATAGCCCAGCCTTTAGCAAGTAAGAGCAACAGCAGCATAAAAAGGCTCTATAAATAAATATATATAAAAAATCATTATTTGAATAATTTACATTAGATTAATTGAAATAATTAAAATTATTGGAATAAATTTAAATAGAAAACATTTTATAACAGAAAATGATTATTAACAGAAATTTTGAATATTATCAGGAAAAAATTTATCTGTTATTTATTAGTGGAGATGATACATTTTTAAACAATATTTATTTTATAGTATTATTCAAATGAAATAATTTAATAAAAATAATATTTTAAAAGCAATCTTTTAAAATAACACAACTCAGAAATGATCAAATGAAAAACTGCTTTTAAATAAGAAAAAGAATTAGTCTTAGTTTTCTTTATTCATAGTTGTTCCTAATTAATTAATCATCTCCCTTAATTTTAATAATAAAAAATGTGAACTTTTAAATAATTAAAATTTTATGACACAGAAGTTAAGTTAAAATTGTACTTGTATTGTCAATAAAATTTAATGCTACACATCAGATTTCTTTGGCAAATAATCCCATAATTTATAAATAATGTTATAGGAAACCTTTTAGTGAAATTATAAATTATAATCTGTTTCATAACGATTAGCCACAAGCCCTCCATAGTCAAGAAGAATTTATGTTAGAAACATGAAGATTTGACCTCCCCCCTCAACATATAGTTCATATGATCACTTAATTGTAAATATGGGGTGAAAATGATCCTTTCTTCTTTAATTTAAACTGTTTAGATTTTTACAGAACTAGATTTCAAAGAATAGATGACTTTAAAGGTTTAAGAAAAGCTACAGATTACAATAAACAATTTAACATTCATCAATGCTTATCTTTAAAGGAAAAAAAATAATTTATTTAAAAATTTCTGGAATTGATCACAACCTATAAAGGAAAAAAATGAAAATTTAAGTATTTCATAATGATTCATATCATTATTTAATCAAATCTTTTCTTTGATATGTACTATATTAATCTTTACTCTTGCAACAAATATAAAGAATTTTAAAATATAGCTAAAACAAATAAATTAAATGCTTTTTTTCCAATTCTATCACTGTATTATTAAACAAAACATGAAAAAATAATTTTCTTTTATTTCACAGCAATGTCATATTGAAAAATTCTTCATAATTAAATAAAATAATTTGCAAACAACAGTAAGTTTTTGAAGCAAGAGGGAAATAGGAATAAAATGAATGCATAATGCATACCTGAGCAAAAAGATGCATAACATCACCAACAATGCAAAGAACTTCAATCCCTTCGCCATCAATAGCAAATTTAACCATATGTACCACACTACATAACACAAACTGCAGTTGAAGGGCTAAGGATGCTGTATACAGTCTTGTTACATGATGGTGTTGATGTACTGCAGCATAAACTTGAAGAGGTACCAATATTAAATACAGACCAAGTAATACCAAGTACATTTCAACAGTTCCCTATAAAAGCAATGCATTTCTTACAAACAAAATATATAATTTAAACTTTAAAAATCACATTTTTTTAAAAAAATTTAGTACTTTTCTGTTAGCCAATATTGTAGAACTTCGCCTAATTCCTTAAAGTAATTTAAAAGTTTAAAAGCAAAAAAAAAAAAAAAAAAAAAGCCAAATAATGCCAAATTTTTTGGCAATTTTTCACTGCTACTCAGCTAATGGAAAAGTACCAAAACATTTATGTATTTTAAAGAAAGGAAATATTGTTTCAGCTCTGGCTACAACTGAATTTCAGATTTATTTAATGACTAACCATTATTAATTTAGTGTAATGTAATATCCTATTCAAAAGACAATGTATGTAAAGAATACTAATACTCACAGGGTCAAGTCAATACAAAATACATTAACCCATACACATTCAATTTAACATTTTGCATTTGGTGCTGCAGCAGTTGCAATATTTTCATATTGCAGTAAAGGTTTGATATGAAATGTGTCGTCAAATTTCAGAAACAAACAGTGTAAAAACTCTCTTGAAGAATTTCTTAGTTTTAAACAGCAAATTTATAATATAAAAAGTTTTGTACAAAAATATGAAAAGGTTGCTACTGCAATGAAGCTCAAGTTGCAGAGTTAAAATCGTAGATTTCAGAAAAATTCTTTTAAATTTTATTAAAAACATAATGATTGCATTCATTTTAAATTTTTACCCCCCCCACACAATAATTAACAAATTAAAATACAACATATATACAAAACAAGTAATATAGAAAACAATTTTTTAAATCAATTCCTACTTTGGAAATTAGAAAAATTTTTATTTTAGTTACTTTTTATAAAATAATTACAATTTTTGTTCTTGTGTTTCACTTTACAACAGAAGGGGTGCAGTAGCTTCTGAGTACATGGACCCCTGAGCACCCAAATAATTATACCTAAATTTCTTTGACTAAATAAACCTCAGTGGTATAACATCCGACATGGAGACCTTTGCGACCTGGTTTGAACTCGCAGCATAAGGGATGCAAATCAAACGCCCTACCAACCAGACAATTACAAATACTATAAAGAACTATTATAAATGTTAGAAAGTTAGTTTTTAATTAATAAAAAAATTAATGAATTAGTATTTGAAAAAACTGTATTAACATCAAATGTCTTCTACAACAAGTTTAAAATATATACTTGAATTTGATTTGATGAATAGAAATTATTTTATTCATGATTGAAAATTTGAATTATGTATGTATATATATATAGGGAGAGTGTGAGCTAATATAGTAGGAATTGAACAAAGATGAATTTCAAATTTCTTAAATCAAAATAAAAAGGGAAATAAAAATTTTGGAGGGGCAAAATCCTAATAGAGATTTTTAAATAATTAAATTTAAAATAATTAATTCATTTTTTAAAAATATAATAGAAACATACTTAAAAATTCATAGAAATATAGTAACATTTTTTTAAATTAATTTCAAATTCTTTGCATTGATAGTTCATAAGGGAAAAGTGATGACATAATGATTTCAAAATCTAGCAAATAGGTGAATATATCAAAAGAAACGTGCTAGAAATTGAAGAATGCATTTCAAGAATGCTCCTCAATAAGATTCTGGAATTTGACAGGTTAGTAAAATATATCATTATTTCAAACAATAAATTCCAACAAATATCCACACAATCTTTGAATCGTATTGAGGAGAATGAGACAGCTAACATAGTAAAAATAAAATCTCTACAAGTTATTTCAGCAAGCTAACTAATAATCCTCATGCATGTGGCTCTGTACTCTGATATCTACTTCAAACTTTTGCACATATATATAAATACTTAAAAACCTATCTACCTCTCTATATATATCTTGGAATCCTTTGCATACTACAAAGAAGCTTGGACTTGCATCAGAAGGGTGCAATTAATGAGAATGGAATGGAAACTAACTAAACTTCCATAATCAGTCAATTAATCTCGGATTTTACAAGTGATATCAATTTCAAACAACAAATGCTTTCCATAATATAGCTTACAATGGTCAATTTCAATAACAATTGACAGTCTAAACAAAATGGTTTCTTTTATATAGTGATCTAAAATCAGGTAACATACTGGTCTGACCAGAAGCAGATATAGGATAACATTTTAAAGGGAAGGGGAGTGGGTCATGCTTAAGAATCTGGTTTTAAGTATTGAAATTTTCTAGAAGGGATTGAGAATCAATAAAAAGCCTTAAATCATCCAGAAATAAAGATTGGAGTAAAAATATTCTGTAATACGACGAATGGTTTTATTTTAAATGTTAACTTAGAAATTTCCTTTTAAAATTTTAGCTAAGTAATTTTGTTGGAAATAAAGGAAAGTATTAGTGAAAATATTTAGAATCTCCATGATTTTCAACTTTAAACATTAAAATTATTCCAAATATTAACAATCTAACACTTTGTATATAATTATAGAGTATACTGCAGTTCCTTTGATAATATATGATTCAACTATAAACATGCAGTCTTGATTCAACACAACAGAATTATATTTAGAGTTTAACGATTATATATGAGAATTCCAATTCACCAGTTAATCAATGAAGCTTTTTTTATTTTTTAGACAAAATTGGATGTGTAAAACTAAAAATACATGGATTATAAAATAAACCAATTTGTTTAACCCTTTTATAAAAATAGTTTCAATAAAAGTTTTTTTTTATCAAACAATTATAAATAGCCTGATTAACAGCTATTTAACAGCTGCAATCACCCTAGCAAGTGTTTTTATTTGCAGACTACAAAATATTATCTAAGGATTTTGGGGGGCGGTGGGAGTGTCTATTCCTCATGCACTCAAGCATTTTTGGATGGGCAGAGAGAGGCATAAAAAGGAAAGCAATTCTCTTGCTGATATCAATGACCTTAATGTAAAAAGAATTGCTAATATTCAAACTTTATAATATATTGAATAATTTAGTTATTTTTTTAGCAAAATTATAGGATTATGTATCAAAATGTTTCTTTTAAAATAAACCTTTACAAATTCAGTACTCTCTCAATAACCCATCTAATATAAAATTAGAGAGAGTACTATAGTTTTATATAAGTTATGAAATTCAAGAATTTCAATCTAAAATTGAATAGAAGCACTTAAAAATGTAGCAGCTCATTTGGTTATTAAATCTATATATAGAGAGAGATGATAGCAGATTCATCACCAAGAAACAGAAACTTTGAAAACTTTAACTTCAATCTATTCCTTATTTCTTCATGGGAAGAATAATGTGTACAGATAAAAAGCACTAAGCAATACATCAATCAATATTTCATCACAAGATCTTTTTTATTGATCTTTTTTGATTGATGAAATTCTTCTCTTGGTGATTTTATAATGAGATTTTTATAGGGATTTATTTGACAAGTGTAGATTTAGGATAGAGAAATCCAAGTATCTTTAAAAGTGTTTGCTAAGTATTAAGGATTTTTACCTCTTTACCTGGAGCATGAGAAAATGCTGAGATCAGCAGTTTTACACAGCATATATAAAATTAATTAAATAATAAGAATAAAGAAATTGGATAAGAAAAGAAGAAAACCATTTCAAATAAGGTTAATATGGTCCAAATTAAAGAAATAAACATTTTAAAATCTAATAGAAATTTTATTTAATTTCCAAATTTTAATCTTTATTTAGCCCATATAAACCTAATTCCAAAATGTTTTTTTTTTTATTTCCTGATCCAATTCTCACTTTTTATTTATTTAACTCGGCATACACAGTAAAACTGCTCACTTCAGCATTTTGTCATGCTCTGAGTGAAGAGATAAAAATCCCTAATGCTTATAATATTCTTATGAAGAAACTTAAATTTCCCTTTACAAAAGTCAACAAAATTCTTATCAAAATCTTGTAATAGCAATGAAGGATTTTTTTTTGTTTCTTTTGTTCTTTTGTTACAGTATAGACTGATTATTTCTTACCACTTATTCTTTATGAGTAAATTATGCCTACCATGATGGAATAAATCAATTTTTAAAATTTCAAAAGTTTCTTTTATTTGATCATACAACTATTAAAAATTGTTTATACATATATAAATAAACCTATATTTATTAAAGGACAATTTTTCTCTGAATCATGAAGAAACTATAACATTTGCCACATAATTAAAAAATATATACTAATAAAATAACAGGATAGTTTTAAATATTAAAATCAATGAAAAAAATACTTTAACATTTAGAAAATTCCTAATAAACATAAAAGAAACATACTATGTACTCAAGATTACTACAACTATGCTAACCTGTTGATCAAATGAAAGTTGAAACTCAAATGGATTCCTGTGAGGGCCGTAGGGATTGCCATTTGCTAGCCAGATATCATAATCAATATTCAGATTTTCTTTAGAAGAATCTCTCCAAGTACAATTGTCTCCAGTACCATTTCTATAGCAAGCAACAAGACTGACATACCAAAATCTAAAGAAAAAAATCCTTTTAATTTGTATTTTAAAAGGAAGTTGACATTTGTATAAGACTATACATTCAAAACATATTTAAAATAAATCACTTACGCAAAAGAATATTCTATGCTTTTCTGAAGAGGGAAAAAAACTATTTGTAATTAAACTAATATGATTGCCTTTTCACATTAAAAGTTAAAATAGTAACTATTAAAGAGTACTCAACAAATAGATCTTATGATATATCAAAAAAGGTGTGTGAGAAACCTTTTTGCAATAATCAAAAATTAATTAGAAGGCATAACAATATAAAGTTTGCATAAAAACATGAAATCTTGACAAGGTTAAAGAATAAAGAGAAAAAATGATTATTTGACATTAAAAATTTGTTACAGTAATAATAGAAAATTAATTTAAATCATATTCTTTATAGTGATATAATATATCTATAAAAATTAATGTACATAAATAAAAAAAATTATAGGCAAAGAAATAACTCAGGAAAATTACTATAACTAAAAAAAATAATTATATGTTATTTAATTATTTCAAATGCCAAAAACTAAATATTTAAATTATTACATTAATAAATATTTGGCAGTGAGAAATTGAAATCAAATAGCAGATAATAAACAGATAGATACTAAAAAGCATTATTTACAGTAATAATTATATGTTACTTATAACATTATTCTGCTTTTGCACTTCCCAATGTATATCAAAAGTAGTATGTGAATCACAAGTAAATGTTAACTGTGGAAATGACTTATATTGATGCCCATTTAAAATTCTTTCTTCTTAAACTTAAGCTTGAAGTACTTAATAACAAAAGTTGTAAATGTCAGGAAAATGTCAAAGATAAGAATGTAAAAGGTGAAGTTACACTGTATTTTTATCATTAAAGGATTTGCTCAATGTTACAACAATATAACAAAAAAATATTTACAAATATAATAAATTTAAACAAATAAATATGTAATCTGAATTAATTGCACCAAAATTTATTCTAGGATATTATTTAAAATTACATTTTAAACTTTACAATGTTCGATTTGTCTTATCAGTTCAAAATTCAATAAAGATAATAATCTATGCTATTAATATATTACTAAGAACAATTACGTAGCATAAATTACTAAGATATATAGTTTAAAATAATTTTTCAAGTAAAAAATCGAATACCTGGCCTGAGTATTATCAAGTACTGCATATGTAAATTGATGTCCGTTAACTACACGTTCTGGAGCATCTTCATCTTCGCATAATTCTCCGATTGGACAAGGTACCCTTCTTAAAAAATCTTCAGTTCCATTTTCTTTACAATTTCTATCATAAGCAACAGTATCAATTTTCTGAAACATAGCAGCGCAAGTTTCGTCTCGGTTTGACTCATATTTATTTCTTTGGCGATAATAATCTAAAAAATATTGCCGATCAACAACGACAAAAGTAGCTTTATGTTTTGTTTCAACATAACCAGGAGACGTTATGTTACCATAAATGAATCCTAAAGTATTTATATGATCATGACTGTCAGTTTTCTGAAAGCCAAATTTTGATAGAAACTTAAAAAACCCTGCAGTATTCCATCTTCCAGTTAAATGCAAACCATTACAAGTGCAAATTAGACTATATAACAAAATGTAATTTAAATGTTTCAACATTTTGACATGCATGGATTTATTGATTACTACAATAGATAGATAAATTTCAGACTACAACATATTTCTTGCATTTAAAATCTTTTTGAAGTTATTTATTATAGTGAAAATTCTTCTTCTCCTTTGACCAAAAAAATCTTGCTTCCATTTTTTTTACACATACTGAAATCACATTCTGCTAGAGCAGAAATCACCGTTGAACAGAAACCAAGAGCGAGTAGTTAATTTATTCAATAGGTTGCAGTTAATAAAATAGCTAAAATCTAATATTAGGCTTTTCTTTCTTTCTAATGATGGAGTAGAAATATGATTTTTGAAGCTTTAATAAAAGTTTAAAAACACCTTAGTAAAAATATAAAAAGTAAACCTTATATAGTAGTTCTATAGATATATATTTTTTATAAAACAAGAAAAGGAGTAATTATAAAAACATATTTTGGTTGGTGAAACAATTTATTTGTTTTTTTAAACTAATAATTATGTATTTACTTAAGGAAATAAATTTTATGATAAATATGAGCTGATATAGTTTCTTGATCAAACATCGAAAGGTTAAAGTGAAATGATTTCATCTTATCTTTTCCCGTCTGTCCTTGTTATCGTCAGAAAAGGAAAAATTGTGTAAAGGAATATGTGTAAAGTCGTACTGAATGTATTTGCTGCGCAATGTTAGGTATCAGTTGTGAGGCTATGTATTGAATGAAACATCAAAGCATATTTTAAGAACTGTAATTCAGTAGAATGGATGATCATTCAGCTGTCGATTTTAGCATAAGGAACGTAGATGTTAGGCTTAATGACTCGAATAGTATGAGCTCAGAAATGAATGGAGAATGTGTTAATTCTTTGTATATACCTTCATCTGTTGATAATGAAACACAAGTGACACATTTTAATGAAGAAAGTGAAGAAAAATGCCATACGAATCATTCCGATGTGACGGATGAGATTCGAGAGAAACTTCATATTTGCAAAGACTCGGGTCGTTGTGGGTTAATAAACGGTTGTAATAAATTAACTCCTGGTGATATGAAATGTGTCGACTTATGTGTTAATGGGTTAAATAAAGGCAGCAATTTTGAGTTATTGAATACACATTTAGGTAAATTGACTAATAGGACGTGTGAATCATCTTCGACTCGCCATGAAATTAAAAGGACCGAAAACGAGCCCAGTGAAAATGGGAGACCATCTAGTGATACTATAAAGTGCTTGCAGAAATTCGAAACATCTGTGGCTTCCGCTTTCAAAGAAGGACGTGAAAATGTTTTAAATACTAAAGAAAATACATTGAACCGTGCTCAACCAGATATTGATGGTGGCATAACATATGTAGGATACGAGTCTGAAAGTCAAATGCCAGATATTATGAGACTAATTCAAAAAGATTTATCTGAACCTTACTCAATATACACATATAGATATTTTATTCACAATTGGCCTAAGCTTTGTTTCCTGGTAAGTTTTTGATAATTGTAAGTATATGTATATTTAAAATATAAACATTACTGTACTTTCCTTACTTAATGAACTTTACTACTGTCTGAAAAACTATACTTTACTTTAAAAAAGGCTTTATAGCTGGGTGCTTTAAATAATAATAATACAAAGTATCATTAATCGTAAATGAAAAATTCCTGCAAGTTAAGACAATAACATCTACATATAAACTTATTCAGCTATATCAGATAATTACTTAAAGTATTGGTACTAAAGTGTTTGGAAAGTAAATGCATTTAAAAGTGTAATGTTATAATTTATCCTCCAATGAAATTATAATATATGCACAAAATTATAACAAATAAGAATTTAATTGTTTACAAGTTGAAAATGTTTCTTAGCTTGATGATCAAATCTTAAATAATTTGTAGGTAACAGATTAGTACCTGAAAATCATTTTATGATTTTGGACTGGGCTTAAGCTATGCTGGTATTTACTAACTTATTTTTTTAACATTAACTTTGAGTATGTCTTAAGATTTTAATATTTTTATCTGAATTTCAGAGATATAATTGGCTTAGACATCTTCTGCCATTTAAATGTGTGAGATGAAAATTTTCAGTTTTGATTTAAAAGTTATTTTTATAAATAAAAATTGTAAAAATCTCTTTGATGATTCAGAAAAATTCTGGTATTAAAATATTTGCTGATTAATAAATGTTTCATTACATATATTTAAATAAATTTCTTATCTTTGTTTTGTTGGCAAGATTTATGATCTTGATTATAATGTTTGAATATATCTAGTAGTACAGTTTTGTTATATTTTTGAATTTCAAAAAAATGCATCTGTTTATGAACAAAGCTTGAATGTATGGTGTAGCTTCTTGTCTAACTGGTCAAAATTATAAAAGCTGAAAAGATCAAAATGCACAAGAAATCAAAATTATTTTAATTAGCATGAAATTGCCATAAGGAGTTGTCCTTTGATCTTATCAAGAATATTTGTTGAATCATTGGTGTGCAGACTACGCAAATATTCCAATGAAAAGTTCGAAAGTTAGAAATATTATGAAATGGTTTAAGTGTTAAATTATTTGAAACTCTTATTGATACATTATTTTTTTTAATAATTGAGTGAAGTTTTATATACTATTACATGTTAATATTATACTTTTTTAAAAAAAAAAGTACAGGGAGGGTGACATTTTCTAAATTAAAATATCATGTTTTTTATTTCGAACATTTGAGCGAAAGAAAAATAGAATAAAGCTGTTACGAATTAACTTGACTGAAGAAAAATGGTATCAATGCCAGACTGTACTTTTTCAATCATAGTAACTTGCCAGATGGTAATCCAATGGTAATTTTTAGTTTTGACATTTGTTGATTTTTCTAATATTTAGCATGCTTGGTCATTGACAAAAAATCAGTACTGTAAGTCCTTTCTTTAGTTCGAATGCCTTTTTTTCCCCCTTCTTTTTTCACTCATCAGAATTTTGTCATAGAATCACAATCCATATTTTTTATTTTTCATCTAATCCCTACTATTTCATATTCGTTATTAAATAATAAATTTTTTAAGATGCTGAATTTCGATATTGTTTGTATAACATGTATATTATCAGGGGACATGGTTAATTTAGTTTGCTAGTAATACTAAATTTAGAAACATATATGATGAAGGAAATCTCATCCCTTTTGAATATTTACTGAGTGTCAATAATAAGTAATTGCTTTATTATTCATAATAGTATTTGGTATTAAATCTACTCATACCTAATATACTAGCAGTACCCGCATGGGGTTGCCTGTGGCATAGCATCCAAGTTAAAAAATTAACTGTAAACTTAAGTCCGCTTCTATGCATTATGACATGGGCTTATGGCGCAACATCAAACAAACATAAAAATATATTTAGACATTATCAAAAATAGTTACAAAATAATTTTTTCATAGCATACATTCAGAAATAATTAACTTCTTAAAAGGTTTTTATTTTGATATGACTTGCACTAAAACCTTTCCCAATAAATACTTTACAAAATGGGGTAAAAGTAATGTTTAGTGTGCCCCTTGCTGTGTCAAGTCCCCAATAAAAATGGTAAATAAACACTTCTGTGGAATAGTTTCGGTTACTACTTTCTGCAATATAGTTATAATTATTTACTTATTAGTATTTTTTTCTCCAGTCCGGCTTCACCGGTCTGTTGGGTGCAAAAATATATATTCCACTCCCCCTTTATCCATTCTGCAGATTCGAAATACTCACTTCCATTCTTTCACAATTGCCGACATAACAAGTTATCAAGAAAACCAACCATTAGAGCAGAAAACAGAATTACCAGGAATGCGAAGAATTCCTTTGCATCTGACTTTTAAGATAAGAATACAGACGATTTTGTAAAATACGAATTCAGGCGATTTTTTAAGGTGTATGTTGACAATTAAAAATTGCGAAAGAGTAAAGATTTTTTATTCTTGTTGACATTAAAAATAAAATAGCAGTATCTTAATACTTGTAAAAAAAACCTTTAATTATAATAAAGAACAAAATTAAAATCTGTAATCAATATATATTATTTTTAATTTAACATTTGTCATGAAATAGGCATTTTTGTTCAACTCATTGCTAGAGGAGTGCTCTGTTGGGTTGCTTGGCAACAAACTCGGGCGGCACACTAATCTTCACTTTAACCCAAAATAGTATATCTCCAATATCCATTAGCTATTTCTCAAGTTTTTGTGGTTCAAACATACAGTGTTTTCAGGAGACTTCTTTTTATAAATAAGTTAATTTATCTTTTTTTGCATATATGAAGATTATTTAATAAAAAATAAGATTTCTGGCTAGTCTTGGCAAGCTTGTGAGACATATATCAAGTATATAAATGATTGTGATATATTCAATATCTTGCATGAAATTTCTGTTAAGTCTTTAAATTCTTTTTTAAAGATTCTGTAAATCTTTTTCTGGCATGAAAATTTTAAGGATATACTTTATAGAAGCTGCCTACTGATAATTATTTATTTTTGGCTTTGTTCAGTAACAATCATTTTAACATTACACATAATAAGTTGATGGGGAAGAATTGTGACTTATTATCGGTCCAGTTGTTTTTTCTTTTAATTTAGAAGGAAAAAAATGAGGTAAAGGTTACTTATAGTGTGCCCCTTGCCGCGCCAAGGATGCCAAGTCGCCAATAAAGATGGCGGACACTGTAAACAAACACTTTTATGGATTAGTGACGGTTACGACTTTTCACAATAAAATGATGGTTTTTTTAAAATCGATAAGCATTGTCTTTTTATTATTTTTTATCAGGCCCGGTGCCTTCAACAGATGCCTCCTTCAACAGATGCAAAAAGCACCGGGCAGAATTTTTTAACTTAAAAAAACATCCTACGGCTTCGCTATGCCCGGGAGCGGGAAACTAGTAGCTTCGCTAGCACATTGAACATAAGGAATGTGCGGATAACATGAACAGTAAATAATAAATAATTGAGAAAGAAGAATGGATTTAATTTTAATGGATGCAAAAAGAATGGTTTTAATAGGAAATTTTAAAGACGTAATGCACAAACTTGAAGTATTTAATCCAATCACTCTTCATCCATTTCTTAGGTTCGAAATGTTTTTTCCCATCCTATTCACCTGTCATCCGCTCTTGAATAATTGTCGACATAATAACTAGCGAAGAAAACAAACGATAGAGCTGTGAAAGAATGACGAGAAATGAGAATAATTCTATTGCAGACAGTTTTTAAAGAATGAAACCAGACGACTTCGTAAAGAAATGAAGCAGACGATCTTGTGAAATCGCATACTGACAATTAAAACGAGTATATGATTAAATATTTTATATTCGCATTAAAAAGATAATGGAAACTTCTTATTAACTATACAAAAAATATCAATTATAATACATATAAAAAAATATGTAATTGATATTATTTTTAATTTAAGTTTTTAGAAAAGAGTTGAAGCTCATGTACAACTCAACCATTGTAGGAAGAAGTAAACAAAACACCATTAGGGTTACTAAAAGAGCTTTGTATTGGGTTGCTATATTGGCGACAAACTCGGGGGCACACTAATGACCATTTTAACCAAAAATGATCGGTATGATAATGATAAATTTATGTTTCCGTAACTATGGATCAACTTATCTTCATTTCTCTTTTTTTTTTGTATTTCACTTTTCAGAAATTTGTCATAGCAGTAGTATTTGCTTTTCAAATTATCTTAAGTATTGAAATAAATTCTTATTTTGATAAACTTTTAATTACTAATTAGTGTAGAAAAGGTTTGTGTATACGTTCTCGGATATTTTTCCCCCCTCCTACTAAGGCCAATGAATCGAAGTGAACACTGTTTTTTAATAACCAGTTTTCTATTTAATTATCATTTCAGAACATGATGCTTTTTTGACATTGAAAAAAAAATCTGTTGGCGAAAAATAAAACTTGTATTATCTGCACGAGCATCTCAAAAAAACATCTTTTAATAACGTGCTTCCATTGCATTTACAAAAATTTGGATTAAAAAAGGAAGTTAATTACTACAATAAACAAAAGCTAGAAAAAAGTAATTTTGAGCATGTGATTATATGAAATAAATAAGAAACGGGATATATTTTTAAACAATAAATGTAAGAAAAAGTTTTGGATTGGTTGTAATACTAAAGTGGCTCATTCAATGAAACATTTAAAATGAATAAAAATATAATTTAACTTGGATAAGCATGTGGTGTGTGACCATTCAAGAAATTATGTTCAGACATGATACATTGAAATGTGCATAGCAAATTTCATTCGTTTTTTTTTTTTTTTTTGTGATAGTAGAGGTCATTATTGATTTTTAAAATGCTAATGAAAATAAACTGACAATTGCTGTGTTGTTAAAAATTACAAATATGATGCTTCTGTAAAAGACGTTTATTGAACTATGAAAAGGGATATGGAAATACCCTCCACCAATGGTGTGGCATCAGTTTTCAGTCTTCAATTCTTTTGGTGAGTCATAGGCCTGACAGTTACAGAAGGTGTAACCCAGAATGGGAACTTGCCAATTTCAAACATTGATATCAAAGTACTCAACACTGAATAAAATTATGTGGCTACTTATTACAATTTAATAATTCTACCATATTTGTATGCTGATCTTTTTTCTTTTTACATGGTTTAAGAGGGACGTTATTATAAATCAACTTTTTTTACAAGGAAAAGAGAAAAAACATAGTTGATAGGATAAATTTTAAATCTTTTGAATTTCATTATTGTTCAGAATCCAAAAAAGATTTTTAAATCCTTAATTTCATTCTTAATTTAAGAATTTTAAATCCCAGATTCTGATAATAGTAAACTGTTTAAATTGATTGAGAATGTAAATTCCTCGTATTTACAAATGCGGTGTATAAGAAATGTATACATTTACGACTACCATATATAAAGCAAATAGGTAAAGTATTATTGATGCATATTTGAAAAAGAAAACATTTAGAATTGCTTTGTTACTAGAATTTCTGATTTTTAGAATAGTTAATTACTGCTTGATTTATTAAAAAAAAAACATTCCAATTATATTCTCATAAATTTTAAATATTTTCCACAGTTAGAATGCTGCAATAAAACTGCATGTAAAACCTTACTTAAAATGAAGTTAATAAAATTTAAAAAAGTAGATAACAATGAATTACAATAAAATAACAATCCTTAAAATATATTTGGTTTGATTTTGCATTGATATACCTCTATTAGAGAGAAAAAAATTTAAAAAATCACAGGTGATCTGTCATATTTCACTTGATTATCTGCATTGTGATGAATATCAACTATAAAGTTTAGTGAAAGTTAGTTTTAAGAAGTTAGTCAAATATGAAGGAATACTTAATTTGTATAATTCATTTAAATGGAGATAATTTTTTGGATATGTATCAAAATCTTATGGATTATGTACTCTTATCTTGCAAAGTATAAGAACTATCTGTTATTCCATATCTTTGAGTATAATTTTTTATACAATATTGTGCTATAATATTTTATATAAAAATGACTTTTTATAAAAATTAACTATTCCTGAGGGATATATTTTGGCATTACATTTCAAGAACAATAATTGTGTTTTTTACATTTCAGATTTCATAAATTGTAATTTACATTAAAGGAATAAATACTTAATTTTAAAGATTTATTTTTAAGCATCTGAATTCATTAACAATATATAATATTAATGAATAATATATATAATGTGTGTGTAATATTAAAGTTTCTTTTATTTATTTTATATTAAATTGCCAATTTGAATTCTTTGTTATAGGCTCAAGATGGAGATCGCTGTGTCGGTGCCATTGTTTGTAAACTTGATGTACATAAAAAACAGAGTCGCCGAGGGTACATTGCTATGCTGGCTGTGGATGAAAATTTTAGAAAAAGAAGAATAGGTAATTAACATTTTCTCTTTTTGTAGCATTTGTTGTTTTGTTCCAAAATTAATTAAAATATAAATATAATTTTGGGGGAGATTCTATCTCTCACCTTTAAAATGGTGGTAGAAGTGGAAACAAATATGAGTATAAATTTTGGGATGAAAAAATTCAAATTTAAAACATAGCTTCTTTTTTTCTTTTTTTTCTGTTATCATTTGCCCATTGATTTAAAACTACCATGTAAAGAAACTATGTTTGTATTGAATATTTTGGAATTAAATTTCATTGTAATTTATATTTTAATTGAATTATTTTTTGTATCAATTTGAATTATATTTTAATATAAACTCCCAATTTACAATCTGCATTTTCATGTAAACATATTTAAATTGCTGGCATGTTAACATGTGGAGTGACAGACTATTTAATGGCTTATATTCCAAAAAAAGTATTTTTTAAGCTTGAATTTTTAGAATGAATTTCTTAGCAAGCAAATCTGCAAAGATTAGCATAGAACTCAATAAATTTTGACTCTCCTGAAGTTGAAATAATTTAAGTAGATAAAAAAAAATAATAATAAGCATTTGTTTTGAAAGCAAGTAAATATTTATTTTTGAGAATTATGAATTAAAGTCTAATTGTAGAGAATTAAAGTACTTTCTTCTACAAAAGTAAATACTGAGTATGAAATATTTAAAGGCTAATTATAATTCCTAAATGCAGTTAAAAATTTCTTTTTATTAGATGTTCACTGAAACGGGCTATTTTAAATACAGTTATTTAAAAAGAGTGGATGAATCTACCTCATACTCTGAATTCTTCAATGTTAATCTACTTGTAAGAGAAGGAAATAAGTAAATAAAATTTTATCAATGAATTTAAATACTTTAAAAAAAATCTATCTTTTAAATGTTGACATAACAATTTTATAAATGAATACAATGTTTGGTGGCCTGTAGGACAAAAAAAATATTAATAAAAATGACATACATTGATGTTTTATTTTGTAAGTCTTTAAAACAAGTACTTTTCTAAATAAATTTTTTAAGTATGCTTTAATGGCCTTTATAATAATCTATGAAAGTTTTTGTAGGTGCATTTAAATTCAATTTGCATAAATATTTGAATAACCTAGCATTTTGAAAGTTATTTATAAATATTAAAATCATCATTTGTATTATTTGACCATGGTTACAGACATGCCGATTTTCAGAAATCTATCAAAACAAATGAAGTGATATTTATAAAATGTTTATTTCATTTAAAGAAAGGCATTTTCTTAGTATGTTTTGATGCACTTCGAAGCTAAAAATTTCTATTCATTGTATTAGCTGTTAATTTTTGTCTTCTTAAAATGAGAATATTAACATTTAAAAATGTTTTTTATAAACTTATAAAAGAAATCTTATAAAATGGGAATAAAATTATCACTCTTTCAAAACTGGTTATGCAAATTAGGAACTGTGGCATCAATCTCTGCAATAATTCCACTTAACTAAGACAGTATAATTATTAACTTTCTGCGAAGCATTATTCTTAATTCATTGATAATAATAAATTTGGGAAATCCTGCTGAAATGAGATTTAATTATGCTTGAAATTTCGTATTGTATTGTCTGTTCAGTAAAACATATCCAAAATATGACATTCATGCATTTTTGAAATTGGGGGATTGGTTACTTAAAATTTATAGTATTTATTTTTAATCATCAGGCATTTCAGGTACCTTTCTATTCCTGAAAACTTTGAAAAATAAAATCTTAAATGTTTTATTTATTAACATTAATGGAATAGTTTTAATATTTTTGTGTAAATAGTTTAATTGTATAAAATTAATTGTAATGGAATTGTACATCATTGTGAAAAGAAAAGTAGATTTACAAAAAACTGGCATATATGACTAATTTGGCAATGTAGATGTGTTGGCGACATAATGAGGTGGATAATGTTTTTTACTACAACCTGATATTTGTAGAAGCCAAGAAATTAAGATTTGTTCCTAGAGAATGTTGAAGAAAGTTCCATAATTGTATGGACCGAGTGTGCGGTTTCGGTGCTCACCCCACCCACTTTAAAGGGATGCTATTTAAGGCTTGGCTTAATGAGGAGAATCAGATCATTTCGAAGAACAAGCTACATTTGTTGGCTTAGCTTGAAAGAATGTCTTCTTTTTGACAGCCGTTCTATAGTTTTGCTGTTATACAAAATTAGTAAATTAAATAGAGTTGAATAGCTGTGTATTTACAGCTTTTGTTGCATATATTTAATACGTATTTTCCTAGACAATCAATTCTGCATCTTCGTATCATTCTTGTGAGAGTTTATCTTATAATATTTAAATTTAATAATAGTTTGAGATCTATTAATAGGAAAAGTGTTGGGTGTAAGATTTTTTTTAATTAGTCATTTTTAAGTTGTGACAATTTGTATAGCCTTAATTTTTAATGTACTTGCATTTCTTCATATTCTTAACAAAAAAAGAGTATTAAAATAAAACATTTATCCAGAATCTTTCTTTCATATTTAAATTCTATGAAAAAGCTAATTCGAGACAAGATTATTCAGTATCCTTAAAATACATGATAATAATATGACTGTCATTTCAAATTTTTGTATATTTTTTTTTCCAATTTGTCCAAATTTTATTGCCTTTTATTTTATAGGTTCAAACTTGGTTTTGAAGGCTATTCATGCTATGATCAAAGATAATGCTGATGAAGTATGTAATATTTTTATTCATGATTGATATTTTTCATAAGTCTATGAAATGAAAGCTATTTTTTCTTCTACTTTTTTACACCTTTTTATGCTTTTGTGTAAAGCATAAATTTCTCAGAAAATTCTTTTCTGTGACTGACCACTTTAAATGGCATTTTTCTTCAAATATGAATTTTAAGATACTTTTTTTTTCTATTAGAAAGCACAAAGTGACAAAATAATTACTATAAATAATGAATGTGATATAAAATTTCTATGAATTACATATATTTTATAAGTTAAGTAAAGTGATATCAAACTAACAGCAAAGCATAATATAGCATTTCTTTCCCTGTCAAATAATAATAATGTGTAACGGAAAAAAGTAAGAAATCAGATTCTATTAGAGATAGAATCTAATTTTTGTAAAAGTGTATATGTATATAATATTCTTAGTTAAGGCTATATTAATGAAGTTTCTTAGTTGTTATTTATCTTTTTCCATGTTTTATTTTATAAAATGTTTTGAGAGAGAATTTTTTTGTGGTTTTTATTTTTTCGTATACATATTTAGTATTTTAATGTACTGTCTTCAGTTCCTATATTTTTTTCATCTCTAAAATTTATTATAGGTTGTCCTAGAAACTGAGATTACTAACAAGCCAGCCCTTAGACTATACGAAAATCTAGGATTTGTACGCGACAAGAGACTTTTTAGATACTACTTGAATGGAGTGGATGCCTTGAGATTGAAATTGTGGATCAGATGAGAAAAAAAAAGTGGTGTGTTTTTCCATGAGCAATTCAAGTTGACTTCATTGTATTATTTTCTGTAACTGTCCAACCAAGGAATGTTTATATTTTAGAGTTAGAATTCTACATACCAGAAACTTGTATTTCTGGGGCACCGATGAATTTCTGGTACTTCTTTTGAGATAAAAAAAATTATTTGCTGATTGTTTAAACAAAAATGTAGATACTGCATTCATTTCCTACCCAGTGGATTTTTATTTTGCTCTGTTATTAATAATTAAAATGATTTTTTTTGTATATTTCAATCAAAACAAATAATTTAGGTGTGTGTTAAATTGTTGTTGACATGGAGATGATCATTCATTTTATGCTTGTACATACTACCCATTGGATTATTAATTTAAAAGAAAATCAAATTGAATATATATATATATATCGTCAGCTAAAACAATATCTTAATGAATTTAAAAAATTGAGCTAGTCAAATACAAAAGGTTATTTGAGTGATTGCAATTGATTTATTATTGGAAATTAAAGCAAAAATGGACAGTATAACTTTAAACTTGAGAACACAGAATTGCCGAATTCATAATTCTTCCATTGCTCTTTGAGATGGCCATCCGCCATTGGATTTTCACTATATTAAACCTAATGTTAAATTTGGTGAAATATAAATTAGACTGGTTTGAGTGGTAGTATCAAGTTCTCAAGTCTAACCTACTATTTGATGTTCCAAAATATTTTTGTCTGATATTAAAATCAATGTTCCACTTCAAATTACATGAATCTTTTATTTTTACAGATATTGCTTTTTGAAGGTTTAGATTCCGGAATAATATGTATTTATATTTCATACCTAGTCAATTCTCCTCAGTTTGAAAGCAAGATTGATTTGGGTTTAATATTTTTTTATATCACTGTAGGCACTTCAATTAACTTGATTATATTTTATGTAGATTCAAAGTGTTAGGGGGGAAGTCATATTCTATAATCATCTATGTTTTTTGTATTTATTGAGCATTTGTGTATGGATATATATACATATCTAATTAGATTCTGATTGTTTTAGAAAGAAACTTTAAATTTTTGTTAAAGTTTCTATTAATTAAAAGCATGTTTACTTGATAAAGAAATGTTGCTAATAATTATTTTGTTTAGTAGTATTTATATCCTCCATTAGAATTCAGAAATATATTCTATCAATATTGTTGCCAGATTTCAAGTTTTACATTTTTTTTAAAAAAAATCTTTCGTTATTTAATTTATTTCAGTTCTGTTATGAATGCTTTAGTTGTGGAATTCAGATATAAAAACATCACTTATGAATAAATACAAAAAAACCCACAAAACACAAATAAAAATGTTAACATTTTTAGAATGAATTTTTCATTTTTTATCTTTCATTATCAGTATCATTTTTAAATGTTATCTTTATTTCTCAATTTTTTTTAAATGACAGTTCTTATCTGAAGCTTATTATTTTATTTCAATATGAAACAGTTTTTTTTTAAAAAAAACTATTTGGTAAATTATTTTATTTTTCTGAAATTTGATAAGAAATTGCAACTAAGTAGCCTCCCATCTTGTATCAAATAAAAATATTTTTGAATCATTTTTAAAAGTTTGATTTTGGATTTAAAATGAAAATTTCTTTTTATAATACAAAAGTTTGGATTGGAACTAAATGAAACTTCTTGTGGGATGATGCAGTTTTAAAACTTAAGTCTTAAAATATTTTTTTAAAGCCTGATTCTAGGGATTTGGAATTATTAAAAAAAAATTTAATACAAAAGTCATGTGATTTTTTTTTCTCTATATGAAAGGAAATATGATAATTTGTTTATTAATTAAAAGTAATGCTCATAAGATAACATGGTACGTAACGAGAAATTGCTGAAAAGTACTTTTAAACACTTTAGTCAAAAATAAATGAACATCATTATATAAGTTTAGAAATTTCCTTTTTTTTTAAATTAAAAAAATGGTTTTGAATGCTTATTTTTTTTTTAAATGTAAGAATTTATAACTGAACTACAGATAAAAGTCTGTTACTAAATATTATCTATCTAGGTCACTCTATTCTGTAGTTATGTTAACTTTTATTAGAACAGTCAGGCTCAATCTGAAGGGATTTTGCTCAAAATATGATATAAATATACAAATTTTGTTTGAAGATATATACCTAATTTCATCAATCTGGTTGAAAGTGTTTTTGTTACACAGGCATTTTTTGAATACCAAGAAGTTTTAAATGAGGAGACTCTTACAATCTTGAATTTTTTAATGATTATATGACTTTTTTTGTAAATAAAGATTGGTAATAAAAATCTTTATTTTGTAAATAAAGATTTTTTTGTAATTGGCTAGATTGGTCTAACCAATAAACATTTGCAAATGGATGAGGGGCATTAAAAATTACTGCGATAAAATATGACCATCGAAAGTTTGTGACTTCAAATGAAAATTTCATTGTACTAGGTTTTACACAATTGATTAACATAATTGCATACCATATTTAATTACAATTCAGTATAGTAGTGTCAAATACCTGCAATAGATAATTCATGAAATATCTCCAAAATAACATATTAATGAGAAAGATGATCAAATATGTTAGTGCTTTTAAAGAAAGTTTTCCATTGTTCAGATTAATCTGCTTATTCTTCTTGAGCAATTCATAAAAGTTTAAATATATACTTACTGTGAATAACTTCAATATCATAAGTTATTAATAATTGAAATTCAAATGTTTTTCAGTTCTCAAATTTAACAAAATACACATTTCATTCTGGTCCTTCAGGATAATTTCTTTAGTATTCTAATAAATAGCAATGTACATTATTGAAGAAGAAAAAAAAGCAATCGGTAAACATTATTATTATATATGCTGGATCCCATCTTTGAATTCTTTCTTTTTTCTGTTTTGATACATCTATTTCACAAGCCTTTACGACTGTGTTTTTGAATCGTATTCAACCTGTGACAAAACAAAAAGCATTCATCATGAAAAAATGAAGAACTTTTTCTGAAAATTATGCAGTTTTAAGGTGTGTGGTTTTCAAATTAAGTACTTTTCATGATACTACGTACCCTAAGTAGAATAAGATTCTTGTAAAAGTGTTCTAGCATCATAAAATATTTGGTCAATAATCTTTTTAAATAGAATAGCATTGCTTTAATTTTGATGCTTTAAGTAGCAAAAACATTTGCTTGTTTTAGAATATTTTATTCATAAATTTTGTCTAGTTGCTTCAGGAAGATTTATGAAATATGAGAAAATAGGTGAAATTTATTTCTTAAAGTAAAATCAATATGTGGGTGGGAGTAATTTATTATATAATTTAACAATACCATTCAGAAGTTCTTAAAATTGGCTTTTATATGTAAGCTAACAAAGTTCTTATTTGTTTAATATTTATTTTTTAAACTGTTGCTTTGTTTCTATGTGTGAAAGCATTACTTCAAATATTATAACAAAAAATATCACATTTTCAAAAATAAAAACGTTTCCAAGCTGTTATGCTTCACTTTTGTTGGTTTTCATTAGTCAATATGTTTTTATAGGCATTTAGACTTTTTAATTTCCTAAAAATAATGCATTGAAAGTCCAGTTGATTAAGAGTGATACTTTCTGTTATTTTTTTAATTTTAAAATCTAGATTTTGACAAATTCAGGTTAGCATTATTAATACAGCTGAATCTTAAATAAGGCAATCTTGGCAAATTTTTATCAATCTATACAATTTATTCAGAATCTTGTCTTGCTGATATCAGTCAAGTTACCTAACTTGGTGTCGAAATTTGTTTGAGCTGGGAATCTGAATTATACAAACACTTCAACAAATTTAAAAATGCTGGAAAATTAAAATGGAATTATTATTTTTTATACATAAATACTTATAGTGTAAGCATTTACTAATTTATGGAAGAAAATAAGTTTGTGAAGTAATTACAAATTTGATATTTATACCCAAGATCTAACCTGGTTTGTCAGATAGTTATAATTAATTATAGAAATAGATGCAAAAAAATCCTTTTGATAAATTACCCTATTTAAATAGTAATTGGAAATTTTATCACCAGTTCAGCATTTTAAAATTATACACATCATAAATTCTCAATAATAAGTAAATTTTTTTAAGTAATGCTGTCTTGTTTGTTTTCAGCTTTAATGCCATAAGATTTTTACTGAAAATTTTACAAGATTTGTGTGAGATTTTATATAAGATGACAAAATTAATGTTTTGTTATTGATAATATTAATCTTCTGGATTTCTGTAGTTTATTATTAATATCATGAAATTATACCTTTTAGTCCCTGAGAAGTTTTTAAAATTCTTTTTTTTAATGCTTTGTTTAAAAAAATATTGTTTGGACACAGAAAAAAGAATTTTCAAAAGTAAAATTTACATATGTGGTTTTTATTGTAGGGCCTTATATTTTTCAAATTTTAATTTTCTTCTTTTAATGAAGGAATTTCCTTAAAGAGATCTGGCAATATTAATGATGAATGAGATTAATAGTCAGAAGGAAAAAAATCCTTTTTGTGCCAGTTATGCTGGGATTTTGATTATTAGTACTAAATGTGAATGTTTTATAAACCAGTGAATTTTCAAAGCATTGTTTGAAGGGGGGATAATTTTGATTAAATATTCTTTCACATTTCGATTTGTATTTTTAATTATTTTGTTGTGTGTGCTTTCTGATTTGAAATATAGCATTTTGATGCCATGTTTGTGATATGTTTTGCTTTAATATATATTTTCCATTGTATATTTATTTCAAATTGCATCCAACATGCTTGTAAAATGATGTAATATATACGTGAATCCTAAAGAAAAATTGACACTTTTCCTTGTGTGTATGTGTCAAAAGACTTTTGTCATTTTTGACAAAAATATCTTAAATAAATGATCCTAGAAAATTTTGTTCTTTGTATGTATGATTTACAATCACACATCTTTTCTTCAACTCATGGTTAAAATTTTTAATTTCTTTTCAATATGCCTACTTGTATAATCATGCAGGGATTTTTTTTTTTTTATTTATATATATAATGGAAATTTCCTGTTGATTTTGGAGGTATGCTATTCTGACATAATAGAATTCTTTTAATTGTAATATTTTTTTCAATCCTACATGAATAATCATGTTAATCATAGTATGGCAATAAATAAAAAATACTATAACAAATAAACAGCAGCAAAGGAATTCTAGATTTTTTTTTTTTTTTTTTTTTTTGCTCCTTGGAAGTTCTATCAGTGAACAATAAATGATTGAATTAACTAGCTATTTATACATATATGTGATAAGTAATTTTTGGTATTTGCACACTTTAAGTAATTAAATATATATTCCTTGCATTAGTCATCAATTTTGATGACTAATGCAAAGCTGATTTTTGTATGGGATTTTTCTTATAGCAAAATTACTTGTTTCATAAAAACAAAATTATTTACTGAGTCCAATTCCATTAAAATAAACAAACCGGCCAAATATTTTTTAAGAAAATAAAATTTAAAATATTGTAAATTGCATCTCTCATGAAATACTTCATTTAATAAACATTTTTTTAATTTGATATTTTCTCAAAATGCTTAATATCTTGACAATTAAAATGTTTCAGATGGATGACAAACTAATACAAACATTCATGAAAAAGGCATGGCCCATTTCTAAAAATCAGAATATGCATGTCATTTTGCTATAATAGCTATAAAAAGTAAGGTATCAGTAACTCTTTCCACAGTTCTAAGTATCCTATGCTTCTAGTGTACTCTGATAAATTTAATAATGGAGATTTCCTGTTTATTCCAATTCCATATAGAAACTGAATTTCACAACTATCGTGATTTGATGAATTAACTCTCACCATATTTCAGACAACAGGAAGTTTTGATGTATTGAAAATACTGAGGCATTTTTCCCTGGATGTCTTGCCAATCGTGAAGCATGATTTTTTAATTTTTTTTTTAATGGGAAGGAGTGTGGTATTAGTGTAGTCTTGGAATATTTGTTACTCTGTTTCATGAGGCTTCACTTCTTCAATATTCTGGGTTTCAGGTGCATCCCATTTTATTTCCTGTAGATTGTCCACTTGCTCAAGACGACACCCACACTACTAAAATTGTTTGAAGAGCAAATAAGACATCATGTTTGGTCTCCTCAATATCTTGATTTACACATTTGTAGGAATATTTGGATTCAAAACTCTGTAATTGATTTCCTCTACCATTTAAGCTTTCGAAATTACAGACAGTTCTCCAAGAAAAATAGAGATATTCGATTAATTGTTGTTCATGACTTCTTTGCATCCATCCCATGCTATATGCAATCTGTAATTAAGTCAAAGGATGACCCATCCCTTCTTTTAATAAGACTTTTCTCTTATTTCATTGATTTTCTTACTATTTAGTCACCCAGTTTATATATAGATTAGAATTAAAGAATTTTAAATAAAATTTGTATAGGTATTTGAAATTATTGTAAATACAGTTCATTGGTTCTCATTAAAATTAAAAATAATATTGGTGAAAACATCATTAAGACAGAGACATCATTCAATGATTGTAGATTATTATATTGAAAACAAAGCTTTCAAAGTGTATAATATATTATACTTATTTAACATTTTAGGGAAGCTTTATATGTTTTTAGAAGCACTAATTTAAAGTACTGGATAAGAAACAAGTTCAGAAGATATTAATTGTTATGATAATTGCGATAAACAATAAATTCTGTCATAAGCCCTTCAGTTATAACTTCTTAGTAATTATTTTCATAAAAATTTATGAGATCCATGTCATTTTATTTAATTCAATAACAAAATATTTCTGAACTCAAGTTACACAATATACCAATATTACTTGACAGAGTAATATTGGTAATCAAAAAGAGGAGTTCTAAACTATTTTGTATAAGAAAATATTCTTGATAAAAGCAATAACAAATATTACAATATACAATAAAAAATATTAAATATTCAGTGAGGTTCATCATTAACATATTTATCTTGCTTTTTGCTCATATTCTTTTCTGCCAAGATTTGGGAAATATAAAAAGCTAAAGTCTTAAGAAATACTTTTAATTTTTTTTTAATAAGGCTTTCATGAAATTTTTATTATACAATGTATTTTCATATGCTCAGTATTTATTTAGAAAATCAACCCAAAACTTTTCTATTATGAATATATAATGTGATGAATGAGAACCATAAATCTTACTTACATCTTCAAAATCACTTTACATAATAGGTCCTAGTAAAAAATAAAAAAAACGCAGATTCTAAACAAATTGAAGAAACTGCATCTATAAAATTATTTATAAACTACCACTAATTTTAGAAATCATTTCTAGTCAATTTAAAGTATTACTTAATCAGATTTCTTTAAAATCAGAAAATAAATTTAAGCATGTTTTTGTATAAAATTTATTTTATTTCAAATTTACACTCGAATGATCAAAATAATACATCAGAATATAGTAATGTATTTAAAGCAGAGCCTTAACCATCAATAGAAGATTTTGCCCACTGTTTCAGCATCACTGGTAAAATTTGATTATTTTCAACAGCTTCTCTCACTTCATCCGGAGTAACAGAAAGCCTGACCAGCATGTATCGCTTCATTACGTTAAAAGCAGAATCACCACTACTTTTAATAAGTTCTAAATCCAAAAGATGTTCAAAAGCTTTCATAACCACAGGCTTTTCAACATTACATTTCATTTTATTACGGAGAAATCTACCCAGTTCATTGAATACAATCTCAAAATTGAAAGGTTCATTATCATATATTTCAGTTAAATGCATCATTGCAATGATTAAGGCTATTTCAAGAATAGATAAACCTTGCATCACAGCTGCTTTACTATCTGATGAAGAATAATGTTCATATGCATCTTCAAAATCTTTCACAGTAAGTTTTAGACGAGATTCTTCTATATTCATTGTCACTAGATGCAAGAGTTGCTTTAAATCTCTCAGTGATAGGCTGCAGTTAAACAAGTTTTTCAAAACATTTTTCACAGGAGTTTCTTTTAACAAGCTCTTTATGTCAGCATTCCAACGCTTTTGGAACCTTGAGTCTTTAAAATTATCCAAACATAAAAAGTCTTGAGCACAATTTATGTATTCATCAAGAGTCATGCCATCATACAAAAGAATTTTTTGGTGTGAAAATCTGGAATTAACTCTATTTTCTAATACCTGAAGCAAGTCCGGACGAGTACACATACCTATAATGCAAACTGGAGTCTGCTGTAATTGAGCAATATCAAACAGATTATACAAAAGATTTTGGTTTTTATGGGAACAGAAAAGTTCAAAATTATCCAAGACGAAAAGCACCGATTTACTTTCTTTAGTACCACTCTTCAAAGTTGATAGCAGGAACCTCAGTTTTTCAGAAAAGCTCTCAGCAGATGTCTTTTCAAGTTCTTGCGACTTCAATTGCCTAGAAATGTCTTCAAGTGCCAAATCATCAGTTGTATGAACTAGGCCATCTAATGCAATATGTAGCATATTTTCTTTAACTTGATCATTTTGAAATACAGTTTCTAAAGCACTCTCCAACAGTGCTGATTTACCGCTACCAACACCACCCAGGATAAGCACAGAAGTACTTTCACTCATTAAAGCAGTCCGCTTTAAAATATTTTCCAAATGCCTTTTCTTAGGCTCTAAACCTTCTAATAAATGTCCGGAGTATCCATAGGGTTTTAGTTGATTTCGTAAAGTAACAAGCAGCTCAGTCCACAATTCAAAAGACATGTTTTCTGTATCAAATTAATTATGATGCTTCGGTTTTCTCAATACAGATTCAATACCTCAATCTAAAGTAAAGGGGAATAAAGGAAAATAGTTAGATGAAAATAAATTGCATATAAAATGTATAATGAAATTTATCTTTTGACACACATACATTATATTTCAATATCCCAGCATTAGAAATTAAGATTCATTCTTAATATATAAGTACCTTGGGAGACCAAGCTTTATGTATTTATTTATTCATTTTTGTAACATCACAAATGAAGTCACACCCTATGGCTCATTTAAAGTTATAAGTAAATTTCTAATTGAATAGCAAATGCAAAATTGAACATGAAAAAAATGACCGGGAGCCTGAAATAATAATTACTACTCCATTGCTGATACCCTTATGCAGGTATAACCCACATCTCAATATTTGGTTATAATTTTATTTGTGTGCGTAAAATCATGTTTTTTGGGAAAGACACATGTATAGATAATTTTATAAAAGCAAAATTTTGTTTAAATATAAAATTTGATCCAAATTTGTTAGAGCCGTTTCCAAAATACAAGAAATAAATTTATGTATAAACAAGAACAACTTGTTAGTTATAAACAAACTATAATATTTATAGTAAAAGAAATTTACAAATTATAAAAATAATAATAAAATAATTCTTCAATTGGATACATGGTGCATAGTGAGGAAATATAAAAAAAATTAAGTACTTTTTTAAGAATCTTAGCACCAAAACTTAAGCACCTTTGTATAAGTACGCATATATAAACCGCATATTTTCTAAGCATAATATTTTTTTTTCTGTTTCATAATACTGAATAGTTTTTATTTATTTTTTTAAAATCATTTTAAATGCTTATTTTTTAAATTTTAATATTTATTTCTGTAATCGCACATTTTCTTCTATTGTAAAATTACATCTTTTTGAGTTTGACAAAAGCTAAGAAATCCTCGCAAAAATGGAGAAAATTTTTTAAAAGATTAACAATTATATGCAAACTTTTTTAAAGCTTAAGCAAATTAAAATAAAATATCAGTTAGATACGACGTTTCTGAAAATGTCAATAGTGATGTAGAAGCTCAGAACGAGCATAATTTTTTATTTGATTCTTATACAAACAACTATTAAGATCCAAAATGGCAGGGATAGAAAAAATTATTTTATTTCTGCACTAATCCATTCTATTTGCACTCTTATAAAGCTAAAAACTAAAGCATTTCTATGGCTAGCATCATACTGCTGACAAAACGGCAATGAAATTGATAACAGAACAATGCTATGTTATAATTAAGTTTTTAAAAATTATTTTTTCAATGAAAATAATAATGTTTACAAATAATAAGACTAAAAAGAAATTATTTTATTGCCTCTTATTTCTAAACCATGGTAAAAATCTTTTTTGAACATTTCCTGAAGAACGTCCTGAAGTTTAATAAAAACTGGATATTAATCTATAAGCATATGTTCTTACTTTTAAAAAATCACAGAAGAAAGATAGTATATATTTTTCAAAGAAATGAAAATGCTTTAACAATTTCTAGTTTCAGAAATAATAGAAACAAATTCAGAAAGTAAAAATCAAGCCTGTATTTAGAAGCAAAATGGAAATAAATCAGCCAAAGCATCTTCCAAAACTTTCTCAGATATTGCCAGGAAATGTCTTGTGTGGCATTGGTGTACAATAGTTTCAGAATATTAACACTAGGTGTAAATTAAATATTTTTATGGATTCTACTGTGTGATCGTTGGAATTGTTTTGGGATTAATCTGGCTTGCAGTTGTACAAGCCAGAGATTAATATCAAACAAATTGATTAATCTCAAACAAACAAAGTTTTACTCACTTCTCTTAATTGATTAAAACAAAAATTTGCCTCAAACTATACTTATGAAATTACATATAAATTTGATTTATTAAAGGCACTATATTTTTAATTTATCCCGTTTACATATTTTTGAAAGCACATACTGACATGCATTGAATTCCTCGTTGGATAGCTGGACAGATTTTTATGCAATACATATCAATTCGGTGTATCTAATTTTAACTATTTAGTCCTCTTCATTTTGTAGTTAACATGATACCTTATATTTGAAAAGTCGGACAGACAAATGGATTTCTTTTAAACTTATGTTGCCGAAAATGTGATCTAAATCCACAAGTTTGTAGTGAAGATAGTATACCACATTTCACCCCTCTAGCTCAATGTTTCTAAGTTATTTTTGTCAGACAGACATTTTTCGAAAATGTGTTTTCAAATCTAAGGAAGTAAAAAATGAGGAGATTCATTAAAATCTCAATTACGAATTTTTCAAAGATTGCAATCTTTCTCAAATTTTTTGTATACAGAAAAGGAAAAATGCAAATTGAAGCATTTTTTTAAAAAAGATTCTGCCAAACGGCTAACAGAAAAGAACTGAATTTGTAAAGTTTAGATAATATATATATATAAAATTAGATTATATACAAATCTTTTGAATAAATTTTATTACTAATAATAATCAGAGGGACTGATAAGCCTGGTATATTAGTACATATTTTCTCAAATTGTAGAATTAAAAGCAATTGTTAAAAACCAAGTTCTTCAGACATATACCCTAAGAAAGTAGAAAATGGGATAAAAATTATCCACACTTAAGCACTTAAGAATAGAAATCTAGCTTCAAATGACAAACAAGAATAAATTAATTTCATAATGCAAAATTTTGTATTAATTAAAGACAATCTATTAAAATTATTTTGTTCTGCAGTAATAAATAAAATGACATGAAATGAATCTTAAATCCATACAAATTTAGAATCATGTTTTAAAAATATATTCCTGAATCTAGGTCTAAACAGTAATAAATGTTGTGAAAAAAAATATTAGGACCAATGTCCATAAATCAGAAATGTAAATAAAATTAATTCCATGATATTTTGCAGTGTCAAACCTTAGGTAACTTTACCCTAAGATCATAAGGACTTTATTTTTCAAGATTTCAAAATCAAAAACATATTTCTAGATATTCCTAAGCTGACACAATTAATATAAAATGATTTTAAAATCAAGATATATGTATGGTAATTTGTCTACCAACCAACTTAAATGAAAGCATCTAAAATATATATAAAAAAATAACTTTCAATTTAAAAAAAATGAAATAAAAAAATCATTTATTTTCAAATACTTAATCATTTGATGGTGTTTATGATAACATACTGAACTCTAATAAATATATCTTGAGGCTGATCAAGCAAAGTTGAGGAAAAAAATCAAAACAGTAATTATTTTATAGCTTTATGTACTCATTGACTTGTAAAATTACAAGAGTTGCTATTTTTTATTATCAATACAAATAATGAAAAGATAGCAAAATCACAGGATTATAAAGGATGATTAAGAATTTTCTTCTGTAATTCAGAATATATTTTGCTTTAGCATGCTTTTAACATAAGAAAGAAAACAAAATTTTAAAAAATCTTTAGAATTATGGAGTATATGAGATTAATTAATCATAACAAATTCCATAAATTTAAACAGAATAAAATCAATTACATGATATAGAGAATGGATTAAAAAGATACATGTTTTTAGGAAATGATATATATTTCCTCAATTTCTGAAAGTATTGATGCATTTGAAGTATAAATCACAATTTTTTAGACCAAACAAATTCTTCTTTAAAATATTTTCTATAATAATCACAATTATAAAAAGGTTACAAAGTGAATGTAGTATAATAGCAGATTGTTTACAATAATGCAATGAATGCCATAAAGCATATTTCATAACAAAATTGGTATATTGTTAATTTCTTTAAATTAAGATTTTAAATTAATAAAATCATCTTAATTAATATTTGATGACTCGGAAGTCAACTTCAGTTAATAAACATTAAAAATGAATTTTAAAGATTTGTTTTCCATTGTAAAAAAGAGAAAAAATATTTATTTTATGTAAATGGCTATATATTTTTAAGGCATTGTTTCTTTCTTCACATTGAATTCCCAATACAGAAGAAAAATCCAGTACAAATAAAGAAAACCAAACAAATGTTAGCGAATAAAAAATATTTTGATAATTATTTTTAATATTACAAGCTGATGCGTTAATGCAACATCAAGTACTAAAAGCACTTTATTATACAATTATCTATTTCATTGAAATATTTAAATTAGCATTTTAAAATTAGATGACTTACTAGAATGATGTATATTAGATATTTAAAAAAAAAATCGGAGGAAAATGTCAATTTGTATAGCTATTTATTTAAAAAAATTCGCAAGTACTGAGCAATTTCATAATAAGCTAATTTAATTAAATAAAAACTTTTATGCAAACACTATCAAACGATTTGACAATATAATATAGATTTTCATTAAAAAAATTCTCTAAGTGTAATGCTTTTGAAAAATAATAAAGGTGTTTTAAAGGAGGTGAAAAAGAAAAATTAATTCGATTAGTTTATAACACAAGTAAATGATAACATACCCTATTAAAAACGGAAATCAACACGTTATACAATCAAATACGTAAATTTATTCATACACTTTCTTTTTCTGAATATTTTCAATTGTTAATAAGAGTTTTCAAACCATGCATACAAGCTTCGGAAAATAAAACACAAACAAGGCGGGAAAATGAAGATCATAGATTGATTGCTTGTTTGTTTATTAAGCTTATTTAGTAGCAATGGGTGGAGAGTACAATAATCACATGATATAGGAATAATGACAATATTTCTTTAACAATGTTTTTATTTAGAAAGAGTTATTCTAAATTGAATTGTATGGAGCCCATAATTAAAGAGAAACTTCCTATAAATTTAATATATGAAAAAAATTGTATCATATTGACATGAATTATGTCCGACTAAGACATCATACTTTTTGCTTGCAAATCTCTAGTTAAGATGCAAAAACCTAAGTCTTAAGTAAAACAGCTCATTCAGCTAAAAGTATTTTTAAATATTTACTCCAAATAATTAGTTCAATTAAATATAAAATTTTAAAAAAGTCTTATTAAGTATGTCGAAAATAGTTTGAAAGGATACATAAAATAAATCATTAATTTTACTCCTTCTTCCAAGTATATGTTTTTCTCTATACAATGTCAACAGATGGCGCCAGTAATAAATAATTTATTTTTGGTGTTGTAAGCGAAATCACAAATATAGAAAATCAAATGTTAGATAATCTTTCAATAGTGAATTCCAATGAATGCTAATGATCATGGTGGTATTAAGCTTTGAATAAACACAAATATTTTGGAATATGAAGAAGGAAAAGGGTCATATGATAAAAAAATTTGCAAATGGCAATTAATTTTTCACATTAATTACAACATAATGTGTTGTATACTATTAGTCTATTATATTGTAAAAAAGAATTTAAACGTTTTATACAAAACACTTTTGTGCAATATTGTTTTATTATAGTGAAGCAATATAAAAAACTTTTCTCTTGTATTGGCTAATATTGGATTCAAATGCTGTTACATCTTAGTTTTCATTAAATGTGCAGCATACTTCTCAGCTATTCACCAAATTAGTTACTAATATCATAAATATTCACAAAACTCAGTTTAACTACATATTGCAGCAAGAAAAATAGAACTGATTTTTTTAGCACGTTTTGATTATTCTTAAAGAATATTTACTTTATTTCTTGCTCCCTCTAATTTTGAGATTCGAGCCTAAAAACTTTCAAATTAATCCACCTAATATTCAAGAATCACATTCTATAAACGGTAGAGTATGTTGTTCAATTTTGTTATATTAATGCACCCTTTTAAAGCGAACTTGGGTCTATTTTGGGACGGACCTCGTAATTTTGAGCTGCGGTCAGATGAAGAGGGCAACAACTGAGCTGCCCTCCTCTTCGAAATTTCACATCACGGTAGAGGAAGGACCTTCGGCTCATAAGAATTTAACTTGAACTAACGCACTTACGAAGGTTCTTCTGTGAAATCGGGTATCAAAGCTAAAACCTTCCAGTTTCAAGGCTGAGAGCTTACTACCAGGACACCGGGGAACAAGCGCATGCTATGAAAAATACAGATAAGTTTTTGAATTCAGATGAAAACGGTAAAGTGAAACGAAGTCCCGGATATTCCCAGAAAATGCAGAGCTTTTTATTTGTAAAAATTAAAAACTTGTAAAGATTTTTTTGTATATGCTGTTAAAATATTAAAAATGGAAATAGCTTTATTTTAATAGATAATATAAGATGTATAATTAATGCATTTTTGGCATTACCATATGGTAATTCATGCGACGAAATAGAAGTAGCAGGTTTTGCTAAATTTGATTTGAATATATTCATTTACTATATGTATACAATTAAAAATAAATAAATATTTGATTTAGAGAATATATTCAAGCAATGAAATTTGATTTGTATATATTTCTGAATCGTAAAGATTTTTTGGTAGCAAATATTTACTCATAAAGTAATGGTCTTCTATTGAATATTAAAAAGCATTAAAAAAAACAGTAATCTAAAATTGTCTTAATTAACTTAAATGATTTTGATAATCAATGAATGACATTTGAATTACATTTAAATGTTATTGGATTATTTTCTGATATAAAAATATTCAAATATGTATTAAAATAATTTTTTATGTAAAATCCAACAGTTTATTAAAAAATTTTGAAAAAATATTATCTAAAGAGTTTATTTTTAAGAGTTTATTTTTATTTTTAAATTTCTTAATTATGATATAACACATCATAATTAAGAAATTTTTCGAACCATATCGAAACTACATCGAAATTACCCTCGCTTGGACAAAGTAATCTGAAAAGTTGAATAATTTCTGAATTCTGAAAATTTGGTTTTAAAACCAAACGACAAATTTCAACCATTTAGCCCAAAGCATTTTTGAGTTATCTTTGTTACAGACAGACAGTTGGACTATTTCTAAAAATATGTTTATCTAACTTAAACAGAATTAAAAAGTAAAGATTCGATAAAATTTTTGAATTCAAATATTTTGACGATTAGTTAAATATGAAAAAGTAAAAAGACCCGTACTTTATTTGTCCACAAAAATGTAATTATTATCATGTCAGAACAAGATGTTGATTTGGGGATGAGGTTTTTGGCGTTATAAAAACTCCTTAGGCGAAAAATAAAAAAAAAAAATCCTTTGGAGAAAGATAAAAATTTGTTATCTGCACGGGCGTCTAAAAAAAATCAGCTTTTAATAACGTGCTGCCATAGCATTTACAAAAGCTCTGATTTTAAAAAAAGTAAGCTAATGACTACATCCAATAAAACCTTGAAAAATGCCATTTTGAGCACGCGATTATATAAAATGAAATAACTAGGAAATGCGATATTTTTTTAAACAATAAATGCGAGACAAAGTTTTTTGGATCATTTGCAATACTAAAGTTGACTTATTCGATGAAACAATTAAAATGAATAAAAATATAATTTAACTTGCACGAGCACGTGGTGCCTGGCCGTTCAAAAAATTATGTTATGACATGATACATTGAAATATGCATGGCAGATTTCATTTTAATCTTTATAATACATTTGTACCAACCTCTTTCGACTTTGAAAAGGTAAATATGACTCATTGCTATAGCATCAGTCACTGAGATTAATATTGAAACTTTTTGTTAAAAAGAAGTATAAAAAATGTTGTGGATCCTCACCAAAAGATGGCGCCATAAACTACCAATTTTGTTAAAACTTATAAAAATAATCAATTGATTGCAAATTTTGTTCATATTTATAAAAGCAGATATTTAAATGTTTTTCATTAATATTCATAAAAATATACATTTAATTGCAACTGCAAATGTGGTTTAATTATACTTTTTAATCATTGTTATTTTCAATAAATCGCTTGTTTCTATTTATACACTCTTTTAAGCATTAAATAAAATCCCACAAAAAGAGAAGCATAAAAGCAATTAGAAAGCAGCTTAGAAAAATGATTAAAATACTGTTTGAGTTATACACTGTTTTAAATTAAAACTTTCTATTGCTAAATATTCTTTATCACAAAGATGGCACAAAACGTTTTGAATTAATAAGATGAAGTTTGGTATACAATTTTCAATCTGAATTTGGAGATTTTTATCAAATTTTGAGTAAAATCTGTTTAAAGGAAGTTCACATGTTCGATTCTTTGGATATAAATTAACCCGATAACTTAAAAAAAACGGAGAGAGCTAGATGAAATAAAATCTGTTACATAGATTTAACAGCTATAAAGATGACATCTGTTGATTTTTGAGCGAAATCCAAAAACTAGTCAATTGTATTGTTGATGTGTACATCTGCAATAATCTGACTTCAGACTATTACGGACTACACCAGATGACTTAAGTCATCGTTGAAGTCATCTGGCCTTCAGCGATGACTGAAGACCAGAATGACTTCAATATATTAAATTTGGCGTGGTATTTTGCAGCCATAAGTGTACTTTTGTGCCAAGCTTTTGTCTCATTCGGTCGAGGAAAACGAGTCTGAAGTACAATTTCAATTTTTAGATTTACACACATGTCCATAAATTAAATATAATGCAAGTTGAAGAAAAGAAAGAGTCAGAACAAAATAAATGAGGCTTATTTGTAAAGCCTATTTACTAAAAAAAAGGTACCGAGCAAAAAATGCTATATGTTTGATATCATTAATAAAAATTTCCCTTTTTTGCTCCCTGAAGCAAATAAAAAAACCGATTGACACAAACCAATATTAAATGGTTGGTATGATGGTTAATGCATAGTATGTCTCCTAGACGATGCAATACAGTCGGTACAACGCCTAGGCATGCTGAGTATCAAATTATCAATCTGATCTTGGGGAATATTACACCATTCATCAAGCAATGCTCTCCGAATTACCAGTAGACATGTAGAAAGTGGTTTATGGGCTACAACTCGTCGGCCAAGCATGTCCCACACATGCTCTACTGGATTAACCCTCCAGGCGGCGATATTCAGAATGTAATACTTACCGAAAGCGGCGCGTCTGAATAACAGGATTGTTCTTAAAAGTGTCAGGGTTTGGACAAAAGGATTGCTTTCCCCTTTTGCGGTTATTACCGCACAGCAGGAGTAGGCAGATTAGCCGATGTCATGTTGTGAGTGACAGCTGTTGCTTATCGCATTCTTTCGATTTCGAACAACATTTTTCTTTCAGCCGATTGAAATAACACAGATTGAAAACACAGAAAATATGGTTGTGTTTTAGAGGATTTCTGATTATTTCATGAAACGCTACATATAATTTAAATTAGAAATAAATTTTGTTGTACTTAATACGATACGAATCTAATTTTTATGAATTGAAAGTGTTCGCCTATTTTTTTTATTGTAATAAGTTTCTCAAAAATTTTAATCCCCTCGTAATGTGAAATTATATTTCGAAATTACATGCAAGTGATTTAATTCTTGAAAAAAAAAAGATTCTTTCAGAGTATTTCCAATGTACTTTAGTATTCTAAAATGCGCTTTCAAAATATTAATTCTAAAGGCATGCGTATTACGCTCATCACTGAATTAATCAATCTTTAAATAAAATTATACAAATTGGCATAAATTCTTAAGAATTTTTTAAAAAAAAAATACATAAATTCTTACAAATGAAATGCATAAATTCTTACGATTACGAATTTATCTCAATTAAAAGGATGTGGGTGTGGGTGTGTGGGTGGGTGGGTGTGTAATTTTTTGTTTGTTAGCTATGCTTGCAAACTGAGAAAATTAATCGGTGATGAAAATTAAGGAAATCTATTCAGTTATTGAAGTTAGTCAAGAGACTACTCAATGAATATAATAGGAAACTTATAAAGTTCAATTTGAAATATCTCTTGGAGGGGGGAATAAAGAAAGAGGTGCTTGATATAGTATCTAGGTGCTGCGAGCTTTCAAACCAGCTAAAAAAAAATATACGAAATTGGTGAATTAATTTTGAACCTTCGTAATTTTGAACCGAGGTCAGATGACGAGGACGACACCTGAAAAGGCACTCCTCCTACAAATATCCACGCAACACCAGCGGGAGGACATTTGGTTCTGACGGATTTAACATGCACCAGACCCAAAAGAGCGGGTCTTCGATGGAATCGGGTGTCGAAGCAGAAACCCTCCGCTTCCGAAATCGAGACCTTACCACCAAATCGTCACGTTCCATACGGTGTTCATGGTTAAATAACTCTTTTTTTACTATTATTTTAAATATATAAAAAATAAGATAATAGTTTATCGCCTTAAGCGACTAGCAATTTATTTTAATTTCTTATTCCTTTTTTTAAAATTGTTTTTTAACATTATAAATTGCCTTATTATGTGGATATCATTGCGTTTTTATTTTGTTTTGTAAGAGAAAAAAAATATTAAACAAATGTAACTCCGATTTGTATATCACTTAACATGCGCCACCTACCGGCAACCGCTAATACCAGAAAGGGCACTTTGTTTTATATTTCCAAAAATTTCTTTACAAATAGATTAATTCCTTGTTAATGCTAATCTTTAATATTTGCAATGTAGATTAGTTATTTGAATTTAATTATTTTTTCTCTCTACTTAATTAATTAGGGTCTACAATTGGTAAATATTTCTCTGAACAGAACCTGTTGTTAAACTGGGTCTTTCTTACTGTGGAACCGCATTTTCTTCTCTCAAGATTAAAATTTATGAACTAGTTTAATTAAAACCAAATTTTTCCAATTAATTCTCATATCTTCAAACAGAGTGTCGAAATTTAGATTAACTTTTAATTAAAATTCTAATTTCCAAAAAATACTATGTTTGAGTTTTTTCTAATTTCTTAAGTATATATGTGCCAAATTTGGCTTCTTTATCTTTTATACTTCAACAAGACAGACCATTGGATCTAGAAATATTGAATTTGGCAAAAATTATTTCACATATTTAATAAATATATAACATTTTTTTTAAAATTTTAATTAAATATTACTTACATAGAACTTACATTTCAAAGCACTCCTATATTACCATCAAATATTTCAATGGAAAGTGTCAAAATATTTATTAAATGAAATTTAATTTAATGCCAACTCAGACTAAAACAAAGTATGCTTCCAATTATCAGTATATATATAATTTTCCAGCGCTGTCTGTAACACTGGGCGAAGTTCAAATGGATTCACCGGTACGAAATCCCAACTTTAGTTTTGAAATCAAGAAAATCAGACGATTTTTTTAAATGTATGAATAATCAATTTTTATTTACATTTTCTATGGTAGATTCCAGCAAAGATTAATCGGCCGAGGTGTGATTTTTATAATAACCTCATTTCCGTGCAGGTTTATCATTAATATTTATTTCATCATTTTTATTCTGCGTTGCCATTATATTTTTTTTGTTAGTAAATCGCTATTTATTTGGAACCAAATTCAGTGATTAGTTTCGATATAAGTGTTTTCGAACGTTATAGTTTGGAAAGGTTCTACTGTAAGGAAATAAAATTTAATGTTCTTAAATATTTACTTTTAAATAAGTATATGCATATAATATGTATACACTTATTTATACCACATATAATATATATTATATCACATATAATAGATGTTTTTTTTTATTTTTAAGCACTCTACCACAACTTCAAAGAGTTAATTTTTGAAAAACATACCTTATATATTGTTAACATACAATAGTCCGACTAGTCTAGAGTTAGAATAAGTATAGTTTATTATGGATTTATTTCTAATTCTAATAAACATCTGATTTGAAACATTTAGGGTGGCTCAAAAAATTGAGAGTACACCTTACTTTTACTTGATAAATCCCACTTTCAACCTAAATAACACATTAACAAGAAGTCCAAACATGTTTTTATTTTTACACATAACAAATGGTTTAATTTAAAGTAAAAATTAAAAAAAATTAACCAAAAATATCTAAATTGAAAAATATCAGAAGCATTTTAAATAAACAGAGGCAGATTTTTGCCTCAAAAAATTGAGAGTACAGCAAAGAAATTTTTGTAATATCTGCTTGTCTTTTGGCTTTTATGAAGATTTTAGACGTTGTGGTACTGATTATACCAATGTTTGGTGGTATCTGAAGATATTTTACCCCATTCTTTTTGAAACATTTATTTTAAACAGGAATTGTTTCTAATTTTGTGTTTTTTAACCACTATTTTGAATGTGGCAACAAATATTCAGTGGCATTGATATCAGGGAATTGTGGTAGTGTGTGTAAATGCTGTTTCCTACAAAAAAAACATCATTATTTTAACGTTACGTGCATTCTTTTTAGAGTCATTTTTCTACTCAAATTTCTATCTGATCCCAAATTTCTAGAACTTTTCTTCAGATTGCTACGAAGTATATTTAAATAAACCGGATGGTTCATAACGCCATCAATAAGAAATATCTCGGATGAAGCCATACCACCTTAAATCCTGATAGAGTCCACACGATGTTTAAAAGTAAAAATCATTTTTTTAAAATCCAAAGAAGTGTTAGGTTTTCTCCATATGTTGTAACGGTTGTCACTGCCAAAAATGCTGAATTTTATTTTAAGTATAAATTTCTTCCAAAAGTTATTGGTCTTCAATTGATGAGTTTTTGAAAACTTCAAAACCTTTTTTTTCATCTGCAATTTAATGAACGGTTTCTCTCTAACAATTAATATCTAATTTGTTTAATTACATTTTGCACAGTTTCATACATTTCTGACTATGATTTAAGTTGGGTAAACCCTATGGTCGTAGCAATTTGAAGGAAAGGTCAAAGATGGAAATTTCATTTTCCATTTTTTTTGTTTGTTTATTATTTTTGGTTTAGATGGAAATTTCATTTTCCAGCAGGACAATGACCCCCAAAGAATGCACGTAACGTTAAAATGATGGAGTTTTTTCATTGAAAAGAGCATTTACACACACTATCACAGTATTCTGATATCAATGCTATTAAATATCTGTGGGCCACATTCAAAATAGTGGTTCAAAAACACAAAATTAGAAACACATTCTATTTTAAAAAATTGTTACAAAAAATGGGTAAAATATCTTCAAAGGCCACCAAAAATTGGTCGAATCAGTGCCAGGATATCTAAAAGTCATCATAAAAGTTTAAAGACAAAAAATGCAATATTAACACTTTCTTTCTTTGCTAGATATTACAAAAATTACGTTGCTGTATTCTAATTTCTTTGAGAAAAATCTGTGTATGTTTATTTAAAATGCTTTTGATATTTTTTAGTTTAGAAGTTTTACGTTAATTTTTCTTTATTTATACTTTAAATTAACCATTTGTTGTGTGTAAAAATTAAAATTAGTTTGAACTTCTCGTTAATGTGTTATTTATATTGAAAGTCAAGTATTTATCAAGTAAAAGTCAGGTGCATTCTCAATTTTTTGAGCGAATGTACTGTAATCATTCTCTAAAACTAGACTTGATAACTATACAAAAAGTGATTCTTTCATTTTTTTTTCCAAAAGGAATAAAAAAAAACTTTAAACTCTGCTCTTTAAACTGTTCTTAAACTTAAACTAACTTAAGGCAGAAAATTCTTCAGTAAAATGCTTTGAAATGTTAAATTTAACCACTTAACTGTGCTGCCCGTATGCTGTACGTGCATCGATTTATGGAATTTGGATAGCTGTAAGCAAAAAATAAAGCATTCATAAAGATATTAAAATTACTTTGAATACATAGATAAGTAATTAATTAATGGATTTCCATTTGAATCGAAATAAGAAAAAACTCCCAGAATAGGAGTCATCTTATTAGATAGTAAGGAAAATAAACCGGTTACGGGATTAAAGATATTGAGTAGGATTTTGATTTCTGTGAAATTCCAATTTCTTATGTGTCAATGGATTGATATGCAAGTCGCATTAAAAAAAGGGAAATATTAATTCCAAAAAGCAGCATTCAATGACCTTATGAAATATGTAGCAGCAAAATATTTTACTTGGTTGTCATTCAAACGCTCCCACGATTCACATCCCACACTTTTCTCCATTATATCTGTCATGATGAGACAAGCGTTTAAGCGGTCGTTAGAATATATTAATAATTATTCCCGTTTAAAATGTTAAATTCATTAATTCTGACGTTTTTAAATACCTAATTGTCGATTATGTTGTGCTGTGGTTGTTGAAAATAACAAATCAGTAAAAACAAGTAATTCAATTACAAATTCTAATTATTAGAATATTCAAGAAGTTATTGTATGCGTGGTAAAATCCAATTATTATAATGAAGCCAGATATTACAATTATAATTTAACTTTTACAATATCCATATTACAAAATAAAGATTCTTTAAGAAGCATTTACAATTCGTCAGAATTCCATTAAAGTTCTAAAAGTGCTGTTATAAAGTATACAAAAATTCGTTAAGAATAAACATAAGTTGTGTAATAGAAAAAGGGAATTCTCTGATTTGTCTGTTACAAGATTGTAATAATTAAAATGAAAAAAAAAAATTGTTCGAAAACACCAAACGATATTCTCATGATTGTGGCTAAAGATAAATTAATTAAAATTGAAAAACAAACAAACAAACGATAAATTAGTTGCAACATCAGCATGTGACGTCATTTTATAGAAACGCCGAACACATGTAGTAACTAAAATGCCATATAGAATTCTTAATAAAAATTCTTGAATATTTTCAAATGTATTGGTGATACGTTATCTCCTCGTTAAAAGATTTAAGTTTTGTTTACCATGACCAAATTTCCGATTTTTGGCGCCGTAACAGAAATTAGAGGTGACAATTGATTATCAAGTAAATAAAATAATTGTCTGTTTTATTTTAATAGGAATGCTAAAAGAAGTGTCCAAATCTATATAGAAATGCAGTTTTTATGGATAATATAATTCGATTATCGTAAGATATGCACCTCTACGAATGATACTTACACAGAATTATTAGATATTTTGAAGGTTGGACAATAACGTTAGGATAATAATATTGTCTCATATTTTGTGTTAATAGAAATATTATCTCTATCTTAACAATAAAGGGGAATCATGCTTATTATAAGGCAAATTTAAAATCAGGAGGTTTGCAACTAAATATATTTAATATATATTTTATGCATATTTTGGTGATTGTTTATTTTTATGGGTTTACTTGGCTATTTTAAGATTAAGTTATAATCGCGAAGATTTATTATACATAATATACCAATATTTGGCCTAATAAATCTTTGTTTGGCGCTTTTCAAATTACACCATGATCGGAAAGTTTAATTACTCATAAAATACAAAGATGGCAAAGATATGAAATTTTCGACGATTTAATGCAGGAGTTATAAAAGTATTAATACCAAGCACTAATATTTAGAATAATATTATTGCAATTGTCATACCTTTATTAATAATTATCTCACAAAAAAAGTATAGACTATTTTGCAGTAAGAGCCGAATGGAGATTTACAAAAGACACATGGGGAAAAAAAATCTCAGATTGTACTGTTACGTTTTTAGCGTAGCGGGTTCGGATTGAATGGACTTTATATGAGGACAGCACAAACAAATTTATTTACAGCTATTTACAGGTATATACAGGATGACTTGGGAAAAGTAAAACTTCAGAAAACACAGTCCAGCAATAATCAGTCACTTACAGCGTAAATACAAGTCTTACGCACAATAAACACGGTTTGCAAAACAGCTATAGTATAGCACAGCAACAGTCAATCACAGCAAGCTCAATAACACAGCGTTAACAGCAAACGCAAACACAGCTCAAACGAAAAGCTACAAGTAAGCGAAACGCTTCTCTTCTCAAAGAGCGAGATCCACTTTGAGCGATCGACTGCCAGGAAGAGGCAACCCACCTCTTATATAGTCGGGCGAAAGCGTGGCCGTGCTACGGCGGAAGTTCCGAGAGGCTTCCGCGGTAAGGGAGAAAAACCTCGGCGCAGCCAGACTTCTCTCGGGGTTACCAGA
>JAOUZG010049478.1:1214818-1232252 GCA_026289955.1 Argiope argentata
TTGTGTAGGGAGCCGATATTACAAAATCACAACAATACTCTTAAAATGTAGGTGAACAGTTGAATACTGATAATTTGTATTTGCGTCAAATAAATGAAAAGGACTGCAAGTACTAGAAAAAAAAAGGGAACATGTATCCCCGATTCTAATAGAATAATTCTGAGGATTTACAGATTTGAGGAGACTTCAAGAGATACTCTGAAATCATTTTGGAAACAAATCTTAAATTTCCAATACCCCCGTTATGATATTAGGATATGTTTCAGATATAATTCGAATATTTTTGTTTGTAAGAATTACATTTTCGAAAATTATAATCCTAAATAGTTTAGACATTTAGTAATGTGATAACAGAAGTTCATCCATGCAGCAGGAATTCTGAATTAAACACATTTATACTACTCATTCTCAATATTTGGGAAGACATCATAAACTGTCTGCTCTCAAGACTGAAATACTTGGTCTCACGGAAATCTCAGCTGACCCCTTTTTTTTAGAATTACGTTCTCTTTCAGATGAAATTCGAAATTTGAAATAATCAGCATCAAAATAACTTTTGTATTTTTTTTTATCATGTCAGAACATGATGTTGTTTTGGGGTTGAGTTTTTTGGGATTCAACAAAAATTCATAGGCGAAAAATAAAAATTTGTTATCTGCACGAGTATCTAAAAAAAAAAAAACAGCTTTTAATAGCGTGTTGCCATCGCATTCACAAAAGCTCAGATTTTCAGTGCATAATTTGGGGATTCGTAGCTTTAATCTTCCTTGGTCTATTAAATTCATTGACTATCACTAGCAAAGGATACTTGATGAAGGGGAAATACGATTAATTTTTTTTATCATGTCAGAATATGATATTGATTTAGGAATGAGATTGTGGCGTAAACAAAACTTCAAAAGCATAAAATAAAAATTTTACAATCTGCACGAGCATCGCAAAAAAAATCAGCTTTTCATAACGCGTTTTCATTGCATTTACAAAAGTTGTGATTTAAAAAAAATAAGTTAATGACTAAAGCAAATAAAACCTAGAAAAATGTCATTTTGAGCCCTGATTATATGAAATGAAATAAATAGGAAATGGGATAGTTTTTTAAACAATCAATGCGGGACAAAGTGTTTTGGATGGCTTGCAATACTAAAGTGGCTCATTCAACGAAACAATTAAAACGAATGAAAATATAATTTAACTCGCACGAGCACATGATGCTTGGCCGTTCAAGAAATGATGTTCTGACAGGATACATTGAAATATGCACAGCAGATTTCATTTTAGTCTTTTTTTAATGTTTTCAAAGGATTTTGTTTCTATTTTCTTGCGTTGTTAGTGCAATGTAAGGCTGGGTGATGAAGAAACTTCATCATCGGGATATATTGTCCAGTACTTATCGATATTTTTCGATATATCGTGATATCATTATTAATTCATAGCAATTATAAGTCATAAATAGCATCTCTTAACATGCTGACTGATTAGAACGACCCCAAATAAAAGAAAGTTTCAATTTATGTATTAAAATATTTGCTTTTCTTTTGAATGAAAATAGAGAATAATTTTGTTAAAACACTTTTAATAAAATGTGTCAATGCCAAATCAGTACTTGCATGTTACAGTTTAGAACATTGTGTTTTTTGTGTATTAGAATATCACAATATTTATAGAAATATTTAAAAAAATTCTGTATGAAGGTCAAAAAGAAATGAAGTGTAACAAAAATAAACACTAACCGGTAGTCAAAACGAAATCGAGAACGTAAATTAATTGTGAATATCGATTTATTGTATCGCGATTTATCGCGAGCCAATTGGCAAAAGCTGAAGTATAACAGAATTTCTTTTTTTTTTTATGCCAGTGAGTGAAATGCGAGTTGCAAATAGAGTTGTGAATTTAATCTTGTGCCTTTAATAGTAAATATATGTCAAATCTTGATTATAATTTGCCCAAAAACCATTGCCCAAAACACATATTTGATTTTCTGTTACTTGTGTATTAACTGCGTTCTAGCTATTTATTAATTGCTCAAAAAATCGCCAAAGATTGCACCATAATAGAGTCTTTTGCAACTTTTGGTCGCCAATAGGACGCAGTTAATGATACGTAAGTACATTCTTTAGATAGCACGCGAGAATGTTAAGGAGAGACAACTTACTCTGGTTTTATTTTATTACTTAAGAGATAACCTTCTCTATTAATTATGGATATATTATATTCAATTGCACAAATAAATACATTATTGAGTTTTTGAACTATAAAAACTAAATAAATTAACGAATAGAAACTTGTTAATAGAATCTTAGTCTATAGCTTGGTTCCAATTGGGAAAAAAAATGTCAAAAAGGCAAACTCGGCTCTTTTGACTACATTATTTGGAGCACAAAACGTTCCATATCGAATTAATAAACGAAAAAGTCAATTAGAAATAATTTCAGCTGAACTTTTGTTTCTACATTCTTCACTTTTAGATTTTTACCTATTAAAATTCCTTTTATTTTTATATACTAAATTACTTTCAAGAAGACTTCGCTTTTCCTTAGGTCATTTTAAAACTAAACCACCTGTTTTATTCTATATTTACTTTTAACTTGCCAATCTATAATTGATCAAATTCTGCAGGATAAATTGATAGTTTAAAATATTCAGGCCCATTTTGAAGATATATCTTTTCCGTATTGCAACTTCAAATGAAAGTTCCTGTAATATACATCTTAATTCGCATCTATTTTTTTTCTCTCACTTATAGCTTTTCTAAGAATTCATTTCATATTTCGCTCATGTAATCTACAATTCAATTTATCATACTTTCGCTTTTACCCGAAATTTATCACAAGCAGTTTCTGTTTCCTCGCATTTACAAGCTTAAGCACTAGAAAACAAAGATCGTATCCGGCAGAATCTAAAAGAATAAATAAAACACCCGTGGTATTTTTAGCGGTAGATAACAGATGGCGCTCACTGAAGCAGCAATTTCCGATGACGGGACCAGCGAATTTCAAACAGCCCCCAGGCTGAAACTTTCTGTCGGTTGCTATGTCAACCGGCTCTTCTCTTTCGGAAAAAAGAATTCGAGCTCATCACCAGTTGCGTCGCGTGCGAGTTTGCCGAAGTTTTCCCTTTCGCTAAAAATCGTCTGCACGCTTTTCCCGAAACGAGGTCCTGATCCTGACAGTTCATAGGTCGAATGTTTTTTCTTTATCCTACTTTCGAAGCCTGGAGGGAGGGTAAAAATGGACGGATTTAGTGCTTTTCTGTTTTTTATTGTGCTGACTTGTGAAGTTTCGCTATATTTATAACAGATCTGAACATTTTCGCGTTGTTGATTTCATTAATTCTCAGAATCGAACAGGATAACCGAGATAGTAGTGGAACGTTTTTATTTCATGACAGCATTTGTAAAAAATCCAGTGAGTCGTTCGAACGTTTCCGAAATCATTCGAATAATTGTTAACTTAATTGAGAAGACTTCAACGATTTGTGATAGAATCGTTATCGTCAAATTATTTTTGTTCTTTAAGAACAAATTTTTTAAATTCGCATTTTATTCTGAAATAATTATTTAACTGCTTATCTGAGAACACCGGCATTGTGAAATTCTTGTTAATTCAGAACAATTCTTGATGTGTATTTTATCATGAATTTTTGTTTATTACCAGTGAAATAAAACGTAACGTCAAAGATTCGATGTCGTCAAGAGAGGTGTTGTTTGTTTTATTATTTGAAGAATGCGTGAAAGAACTTAGAGGACGCCTTGTTAATTTCAAAGTCGAAAATAAATTTTAACCTTGCTTTGTTAACGTGATCAAGATGGACCATTTTTTATCGAAAAACATCATGCTTCTCCTGAGGGTGCTTCTAAAAAAATTAGATCAAGGATATGATTCTCGAGAATCCCTGTTAATTTGTTTCCATTGATGGATACACATTGTTAGCATAAAAGAACAAAGAAAATTGTCCAGTTTAATTTCAAAGACCGCACCCAAACTTTTCTTCTTCTGGTCTCGCGGGGATTTCACCGCTTCACACTATTTATTATAATTTTTATTCTTTTTCGTTTTTCGCTCTCGGATTAAAAGCGATCAACAGAACAGCAAAAAAGAACCGATTCGACCACTTGGAAGGTCTCTCGAACCTAACGAAGACTGTGAATGAAGAAAAAAAAAGCAACAAATAAACGTATTTGTGTTTTGATTTTTGTTCCTTCGGTTTGAGAAATAGTTCGCGGGCAAATAAACGTTTTCACTTCGTCAACAAAGAGAAGAAAAGAGTTACGCAGCTTGTGTGATTTCTGATTTCTAATGCACAGATTACGTGTGAAATGTGGACAGTGTTTTATGCATGAATTGGCAACTTAAAGGTTGATCGAAAGTTGACGGTTTGGAGACCGGTGAGTTGTTATTTTATTTTATTTTAATTTAATTGTTACTATAATTAAATGTAAAAATAATGTAATAATTTGTGTACTTAAGGATGAATTTTGTGATAACTTATTTATTAATTTTTTAAACTGTTAATAAATGTTTTAAATAACGGATATATATATTTTTGTAAATAAATTTTAATAGGAAACATAAATTTACTAAGAATTCATTTAAATCTAATCTTTATATTATCATTTATTAGATGAAAATCTGGAAGACTTTAAAATATACATTGAATTTTTTATGATTATTTTAATATTTGAGAATATTTGGCGTTTGTTTATTTCTTGAGATGTCATTCTTTTATTTTATTTTATATTTGGTTCCATTTATTTAATTTGAAAATGGAATGCAAGAATGGAATGAAAATTGCAGTTTTATTTTATTTCTCCGGTATTTATGAAAAATTTCATAAAATTGCAATTATAAGTTTTTTTATTGATTTTTATATTATTTTACTTTAAATGTTAAATAAATGAATGAAAAATTAGGGTTTTTTTTGCTAATAATATTTGAATTACATATCTGCTATAAACATAATACTCCTGATATATTAGCACTAAGGGCGATCCATTTCCATTTTTAAATGTGGAAAAATTGTTGTATCAACATAATAATTATTTAGTGTTTTAGTTAAAAAATATGAAAGAATATCATCAATTTTTTTATTCAGTGTTCTGATCAAATATTGATTAAAACTTTTAAATAGTCTTTTATTTTGTATTCCAGTTGAGTTCTGCAATCTTCAAATGTACTTTCATTAAAAAAAAAATATTCTCAAATCGCATGTTGAGGTTGTTATTTTAAAACAACCGATTAAGTTATCATCAAAATACTTGGTACATATCTTGGGTAATTATAAAATTCGTTCTTTGAAAAGAATATTCTATTTAATATTTATGCCAACTGTATATGAATTCTAATTAATTCATCAATTACGCTACAACAATAAGATATGTCCAAATGGCTTATCTTAGGATGACAGATTCGATTTCAGAACAGAATTTGGGTCGAAGAGAATCCTTTGTTTCTCAGACTCATCAATAATAGATTCTTTTTTTTATTATTATTATTTATTTCACTGGAAACAAGAGCGATAAGTTTTGACCTTTGGTAAAGATTACTTGCGTAATATAAAATGTCGCCAATGCTAATCACTTGCAAATGGTATCATTTGGAATCAACAACTGGTCCGGATTTCACGTTCCAATAATTAAATTTCATTGAGCGAAACATGCAAATGAGAAAGGGTTTTAGTTTGTTAATTTTTTTGGAAGATTAAAAGATGCTTAAACTGATAATTTTGTACCAAGGTATCAAGTAGTTGTCGAAGGTCTAATACGGCGAAATTGACTGATGGCCGGTTTTGATTCATTGAGTTAATTTTATGAAAATCTATACTTACTATTATAAATGTGAAAGTTTGGATGGATGGATGGATGATGGGGTTCAATCACGCCAGAACAGCTGAAGGAAATTGGATGAAATTTAGCTCATAGATAGATTATAGTCTACAGAAGAACATAGGCTAATTTTTATTCCGATTCATTGAGTGGTTCATTTTTTTATTAATTAAAAACTAACTTTTCCGCCAAAAAGTAAAAAATAAAAATATCTGAAAACATCTGCCTGAGCTTCTTGAATCGTTTATTTCTATTTTTCTATTTCCGGTGTTCTTTTAATATTATCTTACTATTCTAAAGGAATGTTTATTACATTTTTTTCTTATGCTGTTCTTGTGTTAATATAATTCGTTATTTCCTATTCATTTCTCTTGATTTTTTTTCTTGCTGTACTTATTTCTTTTGCCTATTTTCATCATTTTCGATTAATTTTTAGTGCATTCCATATTACTGCATTTATTGATATTTTTTTTCTATTTTCCGTTAATTTGCTGTAACGGGCATCGAAACCTTGTGATTGGAAATGCCATTTCGCTAAAATTGTGGCAAACTATTTTTTTTGGAGAAAATGACTACATATTAAAACTGTTCCACTGTGTGTTTTTGTAATTAAATTGTATTTGTGTTAGCTATATATATTTTAATATATGCTTAAAGAGGTATGTTTCCGTTAGCAAATCATTTAGAATTCCGCCAAATTTTCTCAAATTTCTTTGACGATTGTTCGTTTGCGCCCGGCAAACGGAAAAGTACCCTTATGGTTTTAATACCATAATATTCCGCCCCACGCTAATGATGTTAGACGTAACGGTTATTTCAAACGATTCCGTTTATTTTCGTAGTGTATGATGAATTTAAAATTAAACATTGTTAATTAATAGATCTTTTGATTCCTTCAGAAGTGCTTTTGAATGAAAATAAAACAGGTGAATTGAAACCAAAATTTTCTAATCTGCATTGCGTTACCCCAACTGGTGCTTAAAATTCATGCCTTTGCTTTGCTCCAATTGATTTTGAAAATTTGTGCATGCATACTGTTTCAATAACATTTTAGACTGTCAGTTCTCACATATACATATCAAAATTTCCACGCGTACGAAGTCGCGGGTTAGAGCTAGTATATTATAAATGAAAAATTTCAGATACAGTGTAATAGAAAAAAAGCAAAAATAATCTCTTCCAAACTTTCTCGCATATTCTCTTATAAAGGTGTTATTTCAGAGAGTATTTTCATGGCATTGGCGTACAATAGTTACACAATATTAACAATTGGCGTCAATTTAACAATTTTACTGAATAAACAATGTGATAGTTGGCGACTTATTTGGCGATTAATCCCTGATCTATGGTTAATAGTATCCAAAAAATTAATTTGTTTTTTAGATACGTTTGCTTCAACTAAATGAAATCAAAATTTGAGACAGAACTACAATTGGTCTAACAAACATAACAAAATTACATATTAACTTTTATATTTAAATCATTGCATTTTTACATACTTCTGAAAATACCGACCGATAGAAGTCAATCTCTTATTGAATTTAATTCTAAGTTTGATAAGTATCTACTCTAGATGATTATCTGTACATCGAATTTTATTCATCTAGCTCTCTTGAGTTTTGTATCCATCCTGTTTATATATAATTTATCAGCCGGACGAACGGACTTCCTCTGAACAGATTTTATTCAAAATTTGATAGAAATCTGCAAATTTGGTATAACGATCATATGTCAAATTTCATCCGTCCAGTTAAAAGTAATTTTGAGTTATCTTTGTAACGGATAGACAGACAGATGTAATTCATAAAATGGGTTCTTCGGGCAGGCTTCTTCTAAACAGATTTTACTCAAAACTTGACAGGAATCTACAAATTTGCTGTAAATATCATAAGCTAAAATTTATCCTTTTAACACAAAAAATTTGTGAGTTATTTTTGTCCCAGACAGATAAATAGACTGACTGACATTTTCCAAAAATATTTTAACATGAAGATATTTTAACATTAACATAATAAGAAGATATTTTAACATTTTAACATTAATATAAAACATGAAGATTCATTCAAACCTCAGCTTCGTATTTTTTTGACGATTACAGATTTTTTTTCTATACTATATGTACGGGAAAATAAAAAATAAGTAATATAAAAAAATTTAATCAATTTCTATTTAGATAAACAATGAAAAAAATTATTTTAGTTATTACTTTTTATTAAATAATTACAATTACTATAAATAATTTAACAAAAAAAATGATTTATTTTTCGCGTGAATTAAATTCGTATTCTTTTCCTTCAAGTAAAAAATAATGAAATCCTTGCATTTTACCGATTGAGATACTGCCTGTTGATTTAAATTTTCATTACGAACTACTAGACTCTATTTAAAGTATTAAAATTAATTAAATTTAATTAATGAATTAACATTTGAAAAAACTGTATTAACACTTTGCTGACCTGTGACGAGTTAACTCGCCTTTTCATGTACAAATGTTGTTGACCGGTGACGAGTTAACTCGTCATTGTACTTGCATTATCTGTTTCAATTTATAACACCGAGGGCGATATAGAAAATTGCAAAAACTTGGCGTATCGTGTTTAGTCTTGTCCGCTCTATAACAGAAAAATCTCTTTTCCTAGAATTTACATTTTTATTAGAATTTTAGTAAAATTCCAAAAATTTCAACCATGAAGGAACGTATCGGCGAAGAACTTTTTGATGTTCCAATTCAACAAAATTCATTGGAGTTTTTTTAGAACGTTTTACTTTCATATTCAATTACAAAAAAGTAGCCGATGACATGACATAGTTTCTGTGTAAAATTGCCGGTCACCAAAGTGTTAACATCGAGTGTCATCCACAATAAGTTTTTTAAAAATGTTTTTGAACTTGTGTGGATGGATAAAAAAATATTTTATTAACGATGTGAATGGTGATGAATAAATAATATTTATTAACTACAAAATATAAATATATATAGTGAGAAAGGGAACTAATAGTATGAATTGAAAAAACAACTCTTTTGAGACTTTTATCTGAAAAAACAACCATCATCACCACTTCAGGAAAGACTCTTCGGTATTTTCATGAAACCACAAAAATTCTATGAAAACGTTAAAAATCATTCTTCACAGTTTCTACCAAACGAACCCATTTCGGCTAAGAAATGTAACAATCTCAGGAATTATTTTATTTTTGAGTTTTCTGAAAGTGATGGGATTTGATTTGACGTTTCATCTGTCAGATAGTATCATCGGAAGAATCGCGATTCTATCTGAGTCGTGATAAGAATCCACGACTTACTTTTCCACAGACGCCATAAGAACAAAATATAAATATCGTCTACTACTCCAGGAATTTTGTGTTACAGTGCTCGTTTTGAAAATGTTAATGAAATGTTGTGTTAATTAAATTCTTAGTAATGCTAGTAAAGAAAGTTAAAATAACTACATTTTTTTAACCCCTTAACCGGTTTATTTTCCTTACTATCGAATAAAATGACACCTCATATTTTGGGAATAGTTTCTTATTTTGATTTAAATGGAAATCCATGGAATACTTGACTTATCTATGTATTCGAATTAATTTTACTATTGAATTATAATTGTTATGAATGATTTATTTTTTGTTTGCAACTATCAAAATTCGATAAATCGATGCACGTACGGTGTACGGGCAAACCGGTTAAGGGGTTAACTATCGTAAACGGTGGGGGTGTAAATTCGTGGTTTGCGGGACTGTGAGATGTCTTCGAACATACTAATAAATATTTTGTTCTTGATTTTAGATATTTAAAACTATAATTATTACAAACAAACAACGGTCTTCTTAAAAATATGCAAAGTCCAGAAATGAATTAGAATCTTTTAATAGATTTTAAACCACTGAAAGAAAAGTTTTATTTTTTCCCCTTTTCTCCAACAGGTATTATCTTACAAACCTTCTGGCATTTTGCTTGAATTTCGATGTCACTCCCTCCCCCTTGGGGTCATGGGGGTTGCTGGTAAAGTTTTGGCTTTGAAATTGGAGGGTTTCAGCTTCAAGGCCCGATTCCCCCAAAGATTCCCAAACAGAAGGGGTTCTGTTCCACGTTAAATCCGTCAATTCTAAACGTCCTCCCGCTGGCGTGGAGAGGGAAGTGTTCGCTCTGGTGTCGTCCTCATCATCTGATCGCAGTTCTAAATTATAAAGTCCGTCCCAAAAATATCTCTAACTAAAACTAAAAAACTGAAACTTTTGTTGAGGCTATTTTGATAAAAATTGAATACTATTTAAACTGAATACTAATATAAAATACTATATACTGAATACTAATATAAAATAACTATTACTGCATTAGGTGAACTATCTGACTGGTTAAAGATAATTAAGAAAATGAAAATTACATATTCAGAAGTTAACAATAGTATATTCTATTATGCCAACTTTCTGGCACAGAGGTATCGCGTCTTCTTCATGTTCTGGGAGTCCCGGTTTGAGCATGGTTGTTCTTCTGTGAGATGTGTGACTGTGCCCCCCCCTGTAAAAAGGGGCTGTTCAAGCAAATGTGATGAGTATAAAGTCAAAGTCGTAATCTTGGCCCTAGATGGTGCTACTTCTAAGACAAGAGGCGCTCCTTTCGGCTTAAAATCCGCTAATGTATCAGTGGGGGCCTTGTCCATAGGCAATTGCCATAAGTAACAACAACATATTCTATTAGGGTTTTTTTGTAATGACTTTTGGTAAGCAGGGTAAGACTTTATGACCATCTTGTATTACTGCATTTTCTAAGTGAATGTACCTTCCTCTAGATTAACATTCTATTTTGAAAAATGAGCCTCAGCATCCAAGACAGAAATTACTCCAAACTTTGATCTAAATTGTTCATGAGATTTGAGAATCAACGAATTAAAATGAGTTAAGTAATATGCATAACAGATCTTTTGTGGAATCGAGTCTCAAACCTGTGACCCTCTGTCCTGCCGCATAAATCCTGATTCGAGGTTATAGGGACCTGATTTAAGGTAGAACATTAAAGAAAATAGCTTATTAGAGAAGAAATATTAGTAGTTAATTTTTGTTGAATAAATCACTATTGATGTAATTGGTATCTAAATTGAGTTCAAATTTCTGGCATTGGTGTAATTGGCATCATATGGTGTGATTGGTATCCAAATAGAGTACACATTTCTGGCATTGGTGTAATTGGCATCATATGGTGTGATTGGTATTTAAATAGAGTTCAAATTTCTGGCATTGGTGTAATTGGTATCCAAATTGAGTTCAAATTTCTGGCATTAGTGTAATTGGCATCATATTAAGTATTTGATGGAATTGAAAGGAAATTCGAACTCGGAGTAAATGAAAGTTCTTTTACATTTATTTAGGCACTTTATATCGAAATAGAAGGATCTGAAAGACGAATTAGATTAAGTATAGCTTTAATTCAAAGCAAAAATCAGAATTCAGTTGCAAATTTCCAACAATGGTTAATCCTCAAGATGAGGCAGATTTCCACCTGTTCAATCGGTGCTAAAGTGTAGAAATGAATTTCGATTCTTGGAACAAGAGATGAGCAGCGAAATTTTCTTTGTGATTTTGTCTGAAAGTGCTGCTGAATCAACAGGTGTTTGAGATAATTCGAACGGGATTAGGTACAGATGAGCCTTGCCTTTTCTACTCATAACTGATTGGTACATTGCAATAATCTTACATTGTTTAGTGAATAGTCAGAAGATTCCAAAACATTCCAGAAAACCCCATTCCAACCTTCATGTAAACCTTCAGATTAAATGGAATTATCATTTATGGAATATCGATCAGATTACGTTAAACAGCTGTGAAATAGAAGCTATTTTTGGAACGCTAGGTGTTTTCTATCGTTTGAAAATTCCTTAGTTTTTATATGAATACTGTTTTGTTTTTGCTTCTAACGGTATTTGCCATGGACAAGCCCCACTGATACAGCAACAGATTGGAAGCCAAAGGTATGTGTCTCTTGTTTCAAGTAGCGCCAAATAGGGCCAAAAGTACGACTTTAGTTACACACTCATCACATTCACTTGCATAGCCCCTAATTACACTTAACACTTAACACCACACCACACCTCCGTTTCTAGGGCTCAAACGGCCCCTTTCCGGTTTGGTATAGATGTAGGTGGACTTTATTTAAAAAAAAAAACGTTACATGGTTGTTGTTACATTGTTGGAAAGAAACATACAAGAGACAAAATACACAGACATACAAAATAACAATAAGTGATAAAAATTAGAGTGAAGAAGGTCTGGAGTACAACAAAATGGATGAATGAATATCATAATGTACAGTATGGATGAAAATATGGGGGAATAAAAAAAATTAGTAACTTGAAGGGTTAGAAGGATTTATTATAAAAATGCGTGATATTAATTGATACTCAAAAACTGGTGAGCTTAATCGAGCCGTAACAGTTCTCCATGATCAATTAGAAATCTAATCATGTTTAGGATTCTTTTTTTTGGAAGATGAATTCTTATGAACTCTTTTAAACCAAAGACTTTCTAGCGAAGATGAGGATTTTCGAAGGTGCCATGAAACCGTAAAAGGACAGGATGTTGCAAAGTGGATGGGATCGCCGACTTCCCCACAAGAGCAATAGTCGTTTTCTGATAAATGGAACCGGTGAAGAAAAGAAGGGAATGGACCAGGTCCTGTTACAAACAAAATTTCTTCACGAGTCCAAGAGAGTGGTTGCAGTTTAACTGTTTTTATAATTTTATATATTACAGGGAGGCACAGTCACACATCTCACAGATAATAGACAGAAGAACAACCATGCCGGAACCGGGACTCCCAGAACATGAAGAAGACGCGCTTCTCTCTCAGAATACTTGTTATGTTATGTTATCTTTTCAAGTAGCCCATTATATTGTACAGAACTTCAATGTCTATCTAGTGGTTTAAGAGATGACATAGCTGGAGAAAATGAATACAATTCTGGAATAGCGTACTAGTGTTTCAATTTCCAATAATTATTTGTTGTCTATAGCTAGTTGGAGTCTTTTTCCTCGGCGAAATCGAATGTTATGGATTTAGGTCTGGTTTAGTTTAGTTATAATAACATCCCGTTTTAAAATAACACTAGGGCAACTTTCGGGGTGGACTTAGAACCGTAATTTAGAACCGTGATCAGATGACCCGTATAACACCTGAGTTGGCATTCCCCTCTCCATACAGCATCATTGGGAGTGTGTTTGGCCTGACTGATTTAACATGCAATTGGCGATAGATTTTGTTTTAATCTGATATTCTAAATCTACAAATTTGATATAAAGTCACTAAATCAAGTTTATAATTATAGCTTGGAGAGTTATTGAGCTATCATGTTCACCTACAAACACATACATAAATACACACATATACATAAATAATACATATACATAAATAATACATAAATAATTCAAAAAACGTCCTTTTTGGACCCGTCTGATTTTAAACGTTAAGATCTGTCAAAATATTGAATTCTTTTCAACGATTACATAGTTTCCTTTTGGTATACAACATATAATTATGTTGTTGTTACTAATGGCACTGCCGGCTTGCTGGCACAGAGGTAGCGCGTCTTCCTCATTATCTGGAAGTCCTAAGTTCGAGTCCCGGTTCGGGCATGGTTGTTATTCTGTGTGCTATCTGTGAGATGTGTGAATGTGTCCCCCTGTAAAAAGGGGTTGTGCAAGCGAATGTGGTGAGTGTGTAGCAAAGTCGTACTCTTGGCCCTAGTTGGCGCTACTCAAATACAAGAGACGCTTCATTCGGCTTAATCTGCTGCTGGGCTCAGCAGCGGGCTTGTCCATGACAAGTGCCATTTGACACAACAAAAACTAATGGCACTTGCCATGGACAAGCGCGCAAACGACCACCAGCGATTTTAAGCTGAATGAGCATATCTTTTTTTGAGGTAGCGCCAACTAGGGTCAAGAGTACGACTTTTGCTACTCACTCATCGCAGTCGCTTGCACAGACCCTTTTTTGCAGGGGGGCACATTCACACATCTCACAGATAATACAGAGAAGAACAACCATGCCCTGACCGGGACTTAACCAGGGATGCCCAGATCAATGGGAAGACGCTCTACCCCTATGCCAGGAAGTCGGCTCATATAGTTCTACTCTATTTAAATCATGAAGCTCCATCGAAAACCTGAATTAAGATGGAATTAAATTTATTTATTCAATTTCACAAAAAGCATTCATGCGTACTGAATTATTTTCAGCAACTTTTCGTAACTCAAGATTGGAATTTATTTACTTGGCTTTTGATTATGATTTCATTTATAAAAAAAAAGAACAAAATAAAGCATTCCCTGGTTTAAAAATTAAGCTTGACCATTTCAAATCAGGTTGAATGCCTTTCTTGTTGGAAAAAAAAAAAACCAAACGATCATTTACAGTAGTTGCCACTCAATCGAATCAAAGAGTTGCAACGGTTGCTTGCCTTTGAAGTTTCGGTTGCCATGATTTGTGAAAGTGTTTATTTGAAAGAGAGGGTTTAGTTATGGTTGTGAGTGTGGCTATTACTTTCAGAGTAGAAATACCATAAATCATGAATTTATTTATAGGCCATAAATGCTCGACTATAAAGGCATCCCGCCGGAGAAGGGTTGTAAAGCAAGCTTTCGGGTTCTTCTTTTTCCTTGTCGTCACGGTAATATTAGTGCATTTTAACAACACACTTTTAGCTACCATGAAATTTTTTTTCTTTTCCTTTTCACATATCTGAAATGCTTTTTTTTCGGAGAAAACAGTAAAAGTTGAAGTTAAAATAGGTAGATCAGACATCATGGATTATCTTGGTCAGTCCAGAATTTTGATTATTTATGTCAGACTGTTGGATTTCCGACTAGATGAATGAAGAGTGCCTGACAGATTAACTTAAATATGTTTTTAGTCTAATTATCACATAATGATGATGACGATGATGTCGTGCCGCGTTGCGACGGAAAGGGGGATGCCATAGTTCCTGAGGGTATGGACCCTTGAGCACCCGAGGGCAGAAGTCTATATTTTAACTCATATGATGATGGCACTCAAACACTCTCTTGCAAACCCCTTTCTACGAGGGGACTCTTTCATACCCTTCACAGATAAAATACAGGGGACTTGAGACTCCTAGCTGCGCTATCTCAAGGTCAGGACGCCGGCATCACCTAGATAAACTTTTTTAAAATACAAATTTTGGGATTTATAAAATGTTACAACGGATAAAGGGGTGCAGTAGCTAATGAGGATATAAACCTTTAAGACCCTGAGGGCAGAAGTCTAATTTCTAGCTCATATGAAGATGACACTCACACACTTTCTTCACAACCCCTTTTTACAGACAGGACCTCTTACATACCCCTAACAACACAAAGGGTTTTGAATTTTTAAAAGTAAAGACCCCCTATGTACCCGAGGGCAGAAGTCTATTCTTTAGCTCATATGTAGATGACACTCACACACTCGATTGCACAACCCCTTTTTACAGGGGGGACCTCTTTCATACCCCTCACAGATAGAGCACAAAGCCAAAGAACAACCATTTCCGATCTAGGTCTTGAACCAAGGACGCCCAGCTGACGGGGAAGACGTGCTACCCCAAGGCCAGGACACCAGCATCACCTAAATAATTTTCTTTTAAAATACAAATTTTGCGATTTATAAAATGTTACAACGGTAAGGGGGGCTGCCACTTTACAAGCTCGCTGACAGATCTGTCAGCGAATCAAGCCGAATGAGTGTTTTTTTCTTTCAGTAGTGCCAACTAGGTCCAAGAGTACGACTTAGTTACATACACATGTCATAGCCCTTTTTACGGGGAGGACTTCATTCATTTCTTCACAGATCGTAATTTAAATCTGGAACAGAGAACGATCACCTCTGACTCAGTAGCCCCAGCGCTATTGCTCTCAACATGGAGGACTTTGTCACTACAACAGAGTTAACGTGCGCCAACCATCACACACACACACACACACACACACACACACACACACACACACACACATTGTAATAGCGTAAACACACACATTGTAATAGCGTAAACACACACATTGTAATAGCGTAAACACACACATTGTAATAGCGTACACACACACACACACGGCGAGTCTTCGGCTGGCGGGTTCGAGCGTGTAGCCCAAGGGATGCGAATCCAACGCCCTACCAACTAGGTTAACACAGCCACCTCCGGATTCTAGTTATATGCAATTTACTGATTTCAAAAAGATCAATTAAATTATGTTTTAGAACGTTAATTAAATTGAATTCTCTTTTGTGTATTTTGCTATACATTATAAAGTTATAAGATGTCTAGCATTAGTGATACACGGATGAATGCAATTTCCAATTATGCCTGTCGTAGAAAATTTTTCATTGACTCAATAAATACCCATTCAATGAATTAAATACCGTATCGTGACCTTTATGCTCATCAGTTAACTAACCGTCTCTGATAACCAGGTAGTTCACCGGAATATTTGTAGAGCTTAATTTCAATTAAATCTGCTAAGCATAACGTTAGCGATTCCCTCAAGGAAATATTTTTAAGCACGAAAGATATGAAAAGGTGCGACATGCTTTAATAGTCTTACAACTATTCTATTTATAGTCTGCATAAACCTTCCCGACGAAGTCAAATCTCATGACATCATTCTACCATTAAAGAATAAGTTTGCTGTAACCGTTTTCTAACCACAATTACGTAAATTGCGTGGATAAGAAGCTAAATCCATGTTTTAGCTTTCAACAGCGGTAGAAAGTCCCGTGATTTAATTTCGCATGAAACTGTGTGTGTTTGGTATAAATTTGCTTTCAACAATAGAATGAATATTGGAAAATTACTTAAATAAGTCGGCTCTCTGGCACAGAGGTAGCGCATTTTCCTCTTATTCTGGAGGTCCCGGGGTCGAGTCCCGATTCGGGCATGGTTGTTCTTCTGTGTTTTCTATCTGCGAGATGTGTGACTGTTTCCCCCCCCCCCATGTAAAAAGGGGCTGTGCAAGCAAATGGGTGGTGAGTGTGTAGCTAAGTCATACTCTTGGCCCTAGTTGGCGCGACTTCAAAAACAAGAGACGCTCCTTTTGGGCTTAAATATGCTTCTGTATCAGCAGGAGGCTTGTCCATAAGCAAGTGCCATAAGTAACAACAACAACACTTGAGCAAACCGCGTTGTTAAGAAGCTGAATCCATGTTTTAGCTTTCAACAATGGTAGAAAGTCCCGTGATTTAATATTGCATGAAACTGTGTGTGTTCGGTATAAATTTGATTGCAATAGTAGAGTCAATATTTGAAAATTACTGAATTATTATTTTTAGAAAATCTTCACAATTTTTTAAAAATAAGTATAATATTTTATTAGTGTAATATTTTTTTAACTTCTTGAGCGTGATAACTCAAAAATGCTTTGAGCTGGAAAGACAAAATTTGGTAATTGATCTTTTCATTCACTTTAGGGATTTCTATCAAGTTTTGAATGAAATCCATTCAGTGAAACCGATTGCTCGAATATAAGTTAACATTATAACTGCAAAACGACAAGGGATTGACGAATAAAATTTAGTACATAGATTTATCAACGGAAGTATTGATATATATCAAATTTGGAACAGTGTCT
>JAOUZG010049478.1:1232262-1260650 GCA_026289955.1 Argiope argentata
TGGAACAGTGTCTACGCATTGACCGTACATTAATGATGACATGTCCACTTTACAGCAGAAAGATGGGACCATTAGTTTCTGAGGCTATGGACCCCTGAGCACCCTAGAACAGAAATCTGACTTCTAGTTCATATGAGGCCGATACACACACATTCCGAGTGTGTGGCGATTGGCACTCGTTACATCTGTTCGTGGTCGCAAAGTCCTCCATATCGAGAGTAATATCACCGGGGGTACTGGGTCAGAGGTGATCGTTCTCAGTTCAAGGTCTAAATTACGATCTGAGATGAATGAATGAATTTGTATGAATGAAGACCGCTCCCTAAAAAGGGTTGTGAAGTGTGTGGAACTAGGTCGTACTCTTGGCCCAAGATGGCGCTACTTGTAAAACAAAGAGACGTATATCTCAGGCTTAAAATCTGCTGATGTATCAGCGGGGCTTGTCCACGTCAAGTGCCATTAGTCACAACACAACAACACACACACATACTCGATTGCACAGCCTCTTATTACAAGGGGGAGCACATTCGCACAACTCACAGATAGCACTCAGAACAACTATCCCTAACTGAAACTCGAACCCGGGACGCTCAGATCACGAGAAAAACGTGCTACCTCTGTGTCAGGACGACGGCATTGGTCTTCATGCATTTAAATGCGATGATTCTAAAGCACAACAAATTAGTCCGAAAACATTTAATATCTAAATTTCAGATCTTTATCGAATTGTTGTTGTTATTGTCGTGCCCTCTGAAAAAATCAAATGTTATGGTGCATCTGAAACAGTCTTGGCAATATCAATAGCAGAATCGGAAAACCATTATGGCAAATGGATAGATTGTCCGTTCGGTCTTTATTTTCACTAGAAAGGGCATACGTCAATTCAAAATACTATGGCTTAAATATATACAATTTGGTTTGTGATCTTGTGACTTTAATTGAAGTTTGGTTTCAGTTGGTTAGAAAAAAGTCCTAAATGGTACATATTAGGTTTTTTGGTACCTATATCAGCGATTAAAAATAATCGCCAAGGATCGCATGCTATTAATTTGTTTAGTAACTACTATTCACTAACAGTCTGAAGGATACACAAATAATTTTAAAATTTCGGGGATACCCCTCTCACTAGCTGTTTTCACATAATTATCAGAAGCGATATGACAGCACATTCAAGTGAAACTATGCAAAATGTTAAATTAAGATTAAAATCAAATCTGCTATGCATATTTCAATGTATCATGTCAGAACATCATTTCTTGAGCGGCCAAGCACCAAGTGCTCGTGCGAGTTAAATTGTATTTTTATTCATTTTAATCGTTTCGTTCAATGGGTCACTTTAGTATTGCAAACTATCATAAAATAATTTGGTCTCGCATTGATTGTTTAAAAAATATCATATTTACTTTTTTATTTCATTTTATATAATCACGCTCTCAAAATGACATTTTTCTAGGTTTTATTTGCTGTAGTCACCAACTTATTTTTTTTTAATCAGAGCTTTTATAAATTCAATGGCAACTGTTATTAAAAGCTGATTTTCTTAGATGCTCGTGCAGATAATAAAATTTCATTTTTTTGCCTAAAGAGTAAAATGTTTATTTTTCGCCAACGGATTTTTGTTGACGTCATATAACCTCATTCCCAAGACGCCATGTTCTAACATGATAATAAAAACTTTCTACATTAAATATTAAAATTCTATAGGTGGTGTTAACATAACGAGTGCATTTGAATACTTCACACACATTTTTTTATAAGTGCAGAAGGATTTTATTGAATGATGCTCTAAATTAAGCACAAGCAGATTGCATAAATCTGAATTCGAAATAAAACGCTGGAAGATATTCAGGTCGTAGACGCAACATTCTATAAAATGGCTAGAACAACATTTAAAGTTATTCTTTTTAGGAACAAGAAATACCTTGCGGCCAATTCTGCCGAAAAATTGACCAATTTTATGATTTTTCCTATGTTTACGCCGGGACGTATGGTGAAAATACAGGAGGCATTGTAGAATAATATTCGGATGATTGGCGAAAACAGAATGTTAACAAGATTGTTTTATTTTTAAGGTAAAATAAGTTAGAAAGTACAGTTTAAGGATTTAACCTTGAAATGTCATTGAGGAACCTCGATTTTTGATAGTTTGAAGAAGTTTCATTGTAAAACAAATTGATTCATGTAAAAGCATCATATGAAACTATTTTAAAAATTAATTTTCTGATTTTTTTTCATGTGTGACTTTTTACCTATTAATCAATAGACAACGTAGTTGGCATAGAAAATGTTTTGTTATTGATTTTATTTCTCTTATTTCTTGTGTGTTCCAGAATGTTCTTATAATTTCTGTATCTTTCTAAATCTGGAAGATTCGAGCCATTTCATCTTTTAGATAAAAGCTGATGTAAATTTTAGTTCCTTGAATGAAGTCTTGAAATTAGCGAGTGTAATATTTAGCTTTAACTAATACACGGTTCATCTAAGCGACAATATAAAAACTTTGAATTTTTTATTGCATTGATAGATAGCAAATAGCAGATATTCTTTAGAGATTGTATATTGAAATAAATGTATTTATTCTTATGCAAAAGAAAATCGATTGACCCAAAACATGAGAGAATATGTAATCTCTCAACAAAACATGATTTTTATCATCCCTTTCTTACAAAAAATAATAAAGATTAAAATGAAATCTGCTATGCATATTTCAATGTATCATGTCAGAACATCATTTCTTGAACGGCCAAGCACCACGTGCTCGTGCGAGTTAAATTATATTTTTATTCCTTTTGATGGTTTCATTGAATGAGTCATTTTAGTATTGCAAAAGTTCCAAAAAACTTTGTCTCCCATTTATTGTTTTAAAAAATATCACATTTCATATTTATTTCATTTCATATCATCACGTGCTCAGAATGACATTTTTCTAGGTTTTATTTACTGTAGTCATTAACTTATTTTTTTATTAAAGTTTTTGTAAATGCAATGGCATCACGTTATTAAAAGATGATTTTTTTGAGATGCTCGTGCAGATAATAAGATCTTTATTTTTCGCTTACAAATTTTTGTAGACGCTAAAAACAACATCATGTTCTGACATGATTACAAATAATATAAAAACAAAAAATTAAGTCAATTCCTACTTAGGTCAACAAAGCAAAAATTTATTTTAGTTACTTCATATTAAATAATTACAATTAATATATCAGAAAACACTTAATTGACGTTGAATTTTAACACAAATTGAGGATTCAAATCCAATTCATGCAATACAAATGTGTGAATTTTCTACACCTGTTAAGGTAACGCAATACAGATTAGAAATTTTTTATTTTCTTTATTTCGTATTATTTTAATTCGAAAGTATTTCAAAATGGATTCGAAAAATCAATTATTTAACAATATTTAATTTTAAATGCATCAAACATTAAGAAAATAGACAGAATCGTTTGAAATAATCGGACGAAAGCATATGTTAAGCCTAACCTCATTAGGTAGGGGGAAAACAAACTGAATTCGTTACTTATTTGGCGGTTAGGAAATGAAGATTTTTTTGATGAGAAAATTTATTTAATTAATTAATAAAAAATTATGAAATTAATATTTGAAAACAACAACAACAACTGTATTAACATCAAATATCATCCACTACATGTTTTAAAAAATTTACTTGAACTTGAGTGAATGAATAAAAAGTATTTTATTAGCGATTGAAAATTTGAACAAGATAAATATGTATATAGAATAAAATTAGGAAAACCGTTAAACTTATTTGTGTGCTCTGTCCCTTGTTTATTTTTAACAAATATAATTTGTTAAACGTTCGTCAACATCGTCTATAAAGTATCTGCAAATTTGAATAAGGATTATTTGAACTATATCAGACATTTATTGGTTAACAACAATAACATAGTTTAAAAATTGCAGCGGGTATAACAGTTTATTGAATGTTTATATGGATTAACATTTGAAATAAGATTTTTAAAAAATTTGAGCAATTTCTTTCAAATTAGTTTTTACAATAACTACTGTAAATCACTTGCCTTGGCCTACTAGTCGAATTCGAGCTTACAGCTATGTATGATTTTGATCGCGCTTGAATGAAAATGTTGCTGAAAAACTTAATGTAACGTTAGTGAAAGAAGAAAAGAAATCAGATTTCTAAATCAAAATGAAAACTATTTTGATCTATTTTCCTCCACATGTTTGAGAGGCACGGTCTCCGTCGAGAGAAAAGGGAGTGTCTTTGTTCTCATGCGTTGGAGTCATGCGTAAACTGGCACTTTTACAGCGTTATAAAATGCTTTCTAATTAACTTAACAGATTTAGGTTTTTATAGGTTAAGAAATTAGATTAATATAAAGGGAGAGATAATCAAAAGAGTTGACTATTATTTTGAAGTGAAATTTCTGTTTATCCAGAATAGATAAACATTTTCCTTTATAAATCTTATGAACGAATTATATAAACATCATTCTACTGAGAAACATTCTGAGCAGAATGCCTTCTATTCTTGATAAGCCTTCGAATTTTTTTCAATTCCTACCATTAGTTAACACTCTTCCATATGTGTGTGTGTGTGCGTGTTTAAATTTTCAATCGTTAATAAAATACTTTTTATTTATCCGCTTACATAAAATACATTTAAAATACATTTTTTTCAAACTTGTAGTTCATTCATTTGTTTTATTTTTTATTAATTAACTAAAAACTAACTTTCCCGTCAAAAACCTTCATTTCCCACTTCCAAATGAGTTGGACTTCAGTCCGTTTTTTCCTCCACGCTAATGAGGTTAGGCTTAATACGTTTTTGTCTGATTATTTCAAGCGATTATATTTATTTTCTTAGAGTTTGATGCATTTAAAATTAAACATTCTTAATGAATCAATTTTTCAGATTCACTTTGAAGTACTTTTGAATTGAAATAAAACTGAATAAACCAAATTAAAAATTTCTAATCTATGTCGAGTTACTACAACTGGAGTAGAAAAGTTACGTATTTGTGTTGCCCGAATTGACGTTGAAAATTTACAAACGTGCAATGTGTTAAAATGTATTTTCAACGAATACGGTTCTGATTTTGGTTTAGCGAGACATAGTTTTTTGTCAAATTATTTATATTAATTGTACTTATTTAATAAAAAGTAACTAAAATAATTTCTTTTGTTGACTTAAGTAACAACTGATTTATCTTTTTTAAAAAATTACTTTTTATAGAAGGCTTATTCGACTTTTTAAAAACATTTTTGAATGCATGCCAACTACTACAAGAATTTTTGACCCCAGGATTCTTTAAAATATTGAAAAATACATTAGGATCTGCATTTGCATTAACTCATGCTATGGTAAGCAGGGAATGTCTTTGCTCACATGCATTGGAATCTTGGTACCTTCTAAGCTTTAAGAATCTTATTAATTAATTTTACGGAGATTTTGGATTTAATAAGTTGATAAATAAGAATAGTAAAAAAAGTCTCATAATTTACGCGAGATTTGAATTTCCAACCGTTTCTGCAGTAAAGTATTGACAACTATTAAAAAACCTTATTTGACTGCCGATAGTTTAGGGTTGGTAAAAAAGAAGGCTTACGCGATAGAAAACGTGTTAATGCAAAGTTTAAATAAAATAAAAACATATTTTTTTCTTTAAATTGTCATAATTTTATTGAATCGTAAAGCTCAAAGAATACGGTTATGTATGGAACGACACGTAGGATAAATGGCCTCCATGGCTTCGCTGGCACATATGCATTATTTTGTTCTCATGACCATTTTACATAAATGTGGCTGACTTATGTTAAAGCATTGTTTAATTTCGTCCTTCAACGCACGAATGCTTGTGTGTATGTTTGCATAGATCTTTGACTTTAAATACCCAATATAAATAAATCCAGTCGTGTTAAATCACGCGATCTTGGGAGACAGTTCTCAAATTTTCGATCTGTGGCAGCAAAACTTTCATTATTTTTGAAGTATTGTTCAACGAGGGAAATACATCGTTCTCTGATATAAAACTTCATTTTCACTAACCCTAAACTATAAACTGTCAAATCTTTAAAAAAAAAAAGTGTTACCAACAATTTATTGCAAAAATGGTGACAAATTCAATCTTAAATTAATTTTGAGACAGTCTTTATAAAGTCAGAAAACTGCAAAAGGTTTGATAATTTTTAGAGCTATAATTCCTGGGTACTTACGTATTAGACAATCGACGCTAACGGTTTATTAACTCATTGGTGACGGATTCAAATTTGGCGATAAACCGTCGATGCCAACGAAACCACCAAAATGGCAGACGATTGTTAAGGTTTGAAACATTTTTTAAATAATTGCGGGGTTTTTTTGCCATTATTGGTAATTTAGCAACTCATTGGCGACGACTTCAAATTTGGCGATAAAGATCGACGGTCTAATACGTAAGTACCAGTTCCTGTTTGTCCGAAATGGATAAAATGCTTCATTTACAACCGTTTCAATAAATTGTGCAAAATTTCTGCAAAGAATTTCTGTCATAATAACTCTAATTCTGTAGAAAGACTTTGAAATTTCGTTGGAATATTTTTGATGGTTGGAAAATTACTGGAAATTCTGAAAAATATTTAGAAATCCTCTGACATCTGTATTTGTGCAACACTTTCATAACTTCATTTCCTTTATTTTATTACCTAGTGTGGTATTTACTTGAAATTATTATTACTTTGGAATGGCAACATGCCATAATAATTACCAGGAATCAACTATTATTTCCGTTATTACATCAAAACTATCTCTTACAAGATATTTTAATAGATTTTAAAGAATTTTCAGTTGAAAGATATTCTGAATAGATTAGTCTGTTGTCTAAAATAAGAATCTTAAATTCTGTAGAATACTTGTGAGAGTTAGTAGGAATATTTTGAAGACGAATCAATAATTTCTGAAAATCATAAAATCAAGATTATTTAAAATATTAAGAAATGCCGTAAAATATGTAGGAATTTTGTGGAAAATTTCCTCTACATTATTACATCTGTTACTCATGACGTGGTAATGACCTTGAAAATAATGATACAACAGGTGCTTTTCATTCAATGTTATAACGTCATACGGTAATTACAGAGGACTGGGTTATATGCGGGTATGAGAATAAACTTTTAAATTAAAAAAAAAGGAATGAATTTTTTTAGCTCAATTATTATATTAACTGACATAAAAAAATTTATTTTCAATGATATTTCTATTTCATGAAATCAGTTATTTTCAAGATTATATATATTTTTAAAGTTGCATGATCTAATGCTCTAATTTGAATTTTTAATCTTATCATTTTGTAATATTCGGATATATTCCAATAAAATTGCTCAGAATTGAGAAATTTAGAATCATTTGTAAAATTTTATTTTTACTTAAACTAATAAAAACATTATCGAAATTGTATAATTAATTCTTAATATAAATAAAACTTATTGTGTATCTCTTTCTTTTACAATAAATTGATTGATTATTTAAATAACCATCTGAAAACGTCCATTAAAAATTTAATTTCTAAATAATTTAATAGCATCATAAATTTAATTTCAAAAAAAATTATAGTTCTTACGTAATAAATATTAATGGCCTCAATATCGGCGGTTTTAAATATCGTTTGCTTCTATCGATATTATCATTTTAAAATTAAAAACATCTCAGACGATAAAAATATTTTGTGTAGCATAATATTTTATGTAAATATATTTTATATTAAAAATATTAATCATTAGAGTATTTCAATTTAATCAACATCGTAAGCCAACTAGTATATGATGATAAATACTAACAAAAGCAATATTATGACCGACAAAAATGAAATCTGCTATGCATATTTCAATGTATCAAGTCAGAGCATAATCTTTTGAACCTCCAAGCACAAAGTGCTCATGCAAGTTAAATTATATTTTTATTCATTTCAATTGTTTCATTGGATGAGTCACTTTAGTATTGCAAAAAATCCAAAAATCTTTGTCTCGCATTTATTGTTTAAAAAAATATCGCATTTCCTATTTATTTCATTTCATATAATCACGTGATCAAAATGACATTTTTCTCGGTTTCATTTGCTGTAGTCATTAACTCATTTTTTTAAAATCAGAGCTTTTGTAAATGCAATGGCAACGCGTTATTAAAAACGGATTTTTTTAGATGCTTTTGCAGATAATAAAATTTTTATTTTTCGCCTATGGATTTTTGTTGACGCCAAAAACCTCATCCTAGAAACAACATCATGTTCTGACATGATAATAAAGCATTATTTCTATGTTTAAAATGACGGCATTTTCATAACCAAAAAAAAGAAACGCAATGTGCAAAATGACAAGCGATTCTTTTCCAACTTAAAATAACACAAACCGAAGAGCATTGTCCCAAATCATCTTCGCTAATGCAATCACTACCGGTTGGTGGATAACTGTCAGATTAAAGAACGCAATCGTAACATGGAAAAAAACTGGTTCAATTGCCTATTAGTGCCAATTAAAGTCACATTTTCACGACTAATTAAAGATCTTAATCTTTACAAGGAGCTACACGAATGACAGTTTGTTTAAACATGTTAATCTGTTTATTTCAATTCGGTTGATGGTTTGACTGATTCTCAATAGAAACTAATTGCTTAATGCATGTGTTTATGTTCATCCACAATGTCTGCATCTAGCTACTTCGAAGAATAAACAGGACATTTTTTTTCTACTCGGTTTTTTTTTCTTATATAGTAAACTAGCGCATGCGCCGTTAAGGTTTTATTTCACCAAGCTAGGCATGGGAAATAAAGATGGAGGAGTAAATGTTTACATTCATTTAACAATGCATTGAATACCGATAATTGAATACGAATTAATATGACTCAGCAATGAGATGAAAATCAATGTTGGAAAAAGAATAATAACAATAAAAAAACATCTGCATTAAACAGTGAATGCTTTTTTCATTAAATGCATGTCTCCTTATAAAGGAGTAAAAATTGTCTAAAAGTGATAGGCACGGATTTCTGAAACAGACAGTAGTCTCTTGTCCTTAAAGCGAAACATATGTACTTGCATATAAGGCTCCATTTAAACTTGCATATCAGGTTCCAGTAAAGAGAAAAGACTCATCTTATACGTCTTCTCCTAAACCGTTCCTAATATGATAGCTTTCTAGAATTTGGCTATATTTGTTTATTTTTTTAGGCATCACTTTAATTTGGCGATTTTAAGTAGTTTAAGATCGTCTAGTTCCATTATATAAAGAAGATGCCAAATTGGATGTATTCCTGAATTTAATTGGCGAATTTAAGATGACTGCGTAAGAAAACCAATGTTTTCGGCGATGTTTCAGATGATGCCAAGATTGCCAAACTCTATCATGTATAAGATACCAAAATTTGGCCAATAGTAGTATTTTCGGATTTGTTTGGCAGTTTTCAGATTACGCCAAGATCGCCAATGCCAAATTGCTGATTGCCGAATTCACATTTTTTTGATAACTCCCCCTTCCCAACCATAAAATATAAACAAATACAAAATATTCGTATTAAATTGCATTTTGTACATTGTGTGTTTGAATTAAAGCAGAACGCACACATTCAAAACATAAGAATAAACAAATTTCATTAATGAATTCTGTTAAAGATTTGATAAGAATCTGCACATTTTATTATTTCAATCGCATTCTGTTTTCATAAACAAACATACAGATTTCCTGAAATGAATTTTATGGTATTTTAAGAAGACTAAAATAGGACAACTAAATATCAATGACAATTAATAATAAAAATACACTTGCACATCGTTTATGCATTTCTAATTTACACATCATCCAATGATATTCCGTATGCACTTTTAACCCTTATATGAACAAAGAATTTTATTTATGACTTTAAAAAACTTCATTTAAAATTGTTTTACTTATTTACAATTTGTAAATTGTCTGACTTTATTTCATTGTCTTTATTAAGGGAGAAATTACGTTATAAGGACTTCTAAATTATTCACATTAGCTAAATTAACACAATACTGAATATCTGGTGCTAATTTAAATAATAAAGAAGAATAACAAGACATTGTAGAACCTTCATTTAAAGAAATAATGAAATCACTTAAAAAATTTCCCAACTTATTTTATTTCTGATAATAGAGAAAAAAAATTCGATTAATTAATTCGATTCATAATATTTTATTTTATACTTGTAGATAATAAACATGTCAGACGACAATTAAAGAATTATTTTTTAAATCAAATTCTTACCTTATATAAATTAAATTTATGCATTAAAAAAGTATCATTAGAATTAAAATATAGAAAGCATATAAAAATAGAGAATTAAATAACCTTTTACACTTTCTTGAAAAAAGCTTATTTTCAAAATCTATTTATCATTTTTATTTTGATGTGGTTATATATCAGTATTTACTTAAATATGTTTTCAAATTGTTACTTTTAGTATTCGAATTCGTATTTGTATTAAATTTGTTTTGTAATCAAAGTTGTTTATTTTTATTTCTTTTTTTACACGTCACTTCCATGAAAAGCGGATAAATTTGACCATACTGAGTTTTACAGAGTAATTACAAAGAGAATCAGAATGAAATAATCCAATGAATTGTTACAAGACGTTGTGCTGTATTGCCAATTGAAAACAACTATTTTTTTCTTTATAAAGGTATTAATATTATAAATATTATAAAGAATTTATTTGAATAAACGTCTATTCGTATTAATAAATAAATCAATAATAAAGATGGCAATTATTTGCCATTTTTTGAAAGGAATATTAAATCAGGAGAAATCAACAAAATGAAACTATCTACCTATAGATAAACAAAATCCTTTTGTTTTATCTTAATAATACCTTTTCATAAAGAATCCCAAATATTTATTTATTTTCTTGTCTTTTATTGCAAATAAAAAAAATCGAAATTTTTAAGGTTTCCTATTAGTTCAGCTTGTCATGCGACGCGCCAAACGATGCAGAGATCCTTGCAAACACCTCAACTTAGCTCGGTTTCCTGTGAATCAGTGGGCCGAAGAATCGTCTTTTATTCTGATGAGAAGATCAATTTTTAATTCTTTGAATGAAATGGAACGAAACTCTGGCACCGAATAAATGTAAATCACTGGAAATAGCTGGTTGGACTTCCTGTGTCAAATTGTTCTGGAAGACGCTTAAACTTAAATTCAAAACGGATGTGCTAAAAAAAAAGCATATTTTATTTTGTATTTGTTTATCTCGTTTGGAATTTTATTTTATGAGATCGTTTTCCGAGATTCAAAAATCGTTTGAGATTTAATTGAATCCGAAAAGATTTTCATACCGTAAAATAAAAAAAATGGATGTTCTTTTTTCATGCAAGTATGAAATGATTAAATTTATAAAGATTGAAAAATTTTATAACTGAAAAAATAAAAATTATTTCTTTTAGAGGTTAATTTATTTTTTGAAAAAAAAATGCTAATGACAGTTTTAAAACAATATATATCTTTTTTTAATTTTTAAATCAAAAGAGAATATGATTTTTTAAAAGAGTAAATTTTATTTCAAATTGCTATTGAAAGAATTTTTATTTTTGAAATGCATGAAGGAATAACTTTCGTTTCATTAGTATTTTTCTAAACTTCTTATACTTCACAATAGACAATATACTTTTTATACTTCTTATAATTCACAATTCTTATTAACTGTTAATTTTGATTGTATTTCGAATTTTTATTTCAAAATACATGGAAAATTTATTTTATTTTTATGACATTTGATAAATTATTTTATACATTTTTTATACAAAATAATTGGTGTTTTAATTACTTTTAACCATTATAAATTTTTTTGTAAATAAAACTTCAATTCAATGGATTGGTTGCTTGGTCATAAACAAGCTCTGGTCTTCTGAGAATTCCAACAGCACTTAACAACAATTTATTTTTCTCTTTACGATTTTTTTTTATTTTTCTTCCTTACGACGAAACAATTTATTTTTCTTACTTAACACTTATCTCTTCTTTTGAAGGAAACCTATAACTTCAATAAGTATATTTAATTTTTTGTGTTTGAATTTTTATACATTAAGCGTTTTTCTTCATTCAAAAATCTGAAATTCTTGAAAATTTTTTTGAATATAAAGATTTTGGATTAATGCAAGTTTAATGTTTATGTTTCAACTGTATAATAATAGCCGAAGTAGTCTCCACCAAACTCTCTCACATATTTTCAAATAAATTTGCCATGTTAGAGAACGCTTTATATAACACTGGTGTACAATAATTAAGAAATATTAACTTTTGGCGAGAATCTATCATATCTTGGCGATTTCTTGGGATGTCTTAATAGCATCTTGAAATCGTATATGTGCTTTAGATACATTTTTCTCAAGAGATAGTTTAAAAAAATTTGACGCAAAACTGCACTTGTGGTGACAAAAATTCCATATCAAACTTGTTCATTTTTGAATTATTGCCGTTATATGTTTTTGAAAGTACAGACTGAGAGACAACTAGCCAATTGTTAGATTTGACTCAAAAATTGATAGTAACTTCACTGTAGATACTAAATCTATAAACCGAATTTTTTATATCTAGTTATCATCATTTTGCAATTATCATGCTAAATTATATTTGAACAACAGGACAGACAGACTTGCTCTGAAAAGATTTTATTCATAATTTGATAGGAATCTACACATTTGGTGTGAAAACCGTTTTTCAAATTTTATCCGCCTTGCTGGAGGCGTATTTCATTTATCTTTTTTCTCAGACGCACGGACAGACATTTTCCAAAAATATGTTTTTCTTTTTCAGGGAGATTTGGAAAGAGATTTGTCAAATTTTTTTGATGATTGCTATACTTTCTCTACATTACCTATAGCCGAAAGTCAAAATAGAATCATTCAAAAAGTCAATAATTTGATTGATATTGATTAAGTACTTGGCTTCTAGCTATTATTAGGCTTTATTAACCGTAGTTCAAGAGCCTCTTAAGAGGTAAACATGTTTACGGACTTTTTTACGGCCTTCCTGGATGGTTCTTTTCCAGCGAAGAGGGCCGTCCATCATTCGAAAATGAAAAATTCATCATCGCCCAGTGCGCGACTGACATACTTTCTTTTTTTCTGGAGCTCGTTTCGACAAATTTGATGTTTCCGAGAATGGCAGCACTGAATTATTCATTTCCTATCGCAGTTCTCGCTAGCTGTGTGGTTACGTTACCGTTTTTGTCTTTTTTTAAACATATTGAATAAGACCAGGTTGCGTAAAAAACGTGACGACACCCTTCGATAAGATTCAATGGCATTACGAAGGATTGTTCCTGTTCGTTACTATTATCTATTTAATATATTTGAGATGTACTATATTTGTAAATTAATGTCTTTTCTTTGGGATTTAATGGAAAAGGCGATTAATAAAAGCTGAACTAGTATTTCGTACTTAAACAATGTAAAGATGAAATCCTTCTTTTAATTGATTTATCAATTTAAATTCTCATTTCAGAACATTTTTAACATATTAATGATTATTTTTAGGCCAATATCTTTTTTATTTTATTTAGAAATTAAAAATGTATGTATTTTTATTTATATATTATGACTTAGACCATCCAAACTTCATGTTTGTACTCATAATGACATTATTGAAATAGCAGCTCAGTGCTTATGAATGTTTTATTCATTAATTGAACCTAATTAAATACTTATGAATCTAAATTATTATATTAGACAAAAAATATTAATATTATTTCAATAATTTATCATTTATAGAATTAGTATTTTTTATAAATTTATTTATGCAATAACAATAAAGGCCGGGAAAGCTTTTTAATCGAGTTGCTTTAAAGTCCCTTTTCAACTTGGTGGCCTTAGACAGTTGCCTAGTTTACTTAAAAGGTCTTCATTGGAAAAAATTCAATGAACAATAATAAAAAAAAATCTTCAATCAATAATTTCCGGCTACCCATAATCTTTATTTTTTTCCCTTAAATTTTTGAGGCACCAAAACCTTCTAACCAAAACAACATCATGATATCACATGATAAAAATAATGACAAAACCAATGTATATTTCAGTAATCGTTATTTTAAAGTTTTGAACTAAAACGCTCAGTGGGGCTTTCAATTTTCTTCACAAAACGGCATAAGAAACATATTTCATGTATTTAAATCCACTTATTTTTTACATATCGCGTTTCAAAGGGGTACAAAATAACAGACGAGCAGATGATCACATTTTTGATAGATTTGGTCCAGTATTTAATATACTGATAGAGTTGTGGATACAAAATTTCATTTATCTAGTTTTTTCACGTTGTTAGCTTATCATGTCTGCGTGCATACGGTCAGAGAGACTTCCCATTAATGAATCTCTTTCAAAAGCCGAAATAAATCTAGATTTCGGGTGAGAATAACTTACTAAATTTATTTCTCTCTTGATCAATATGTTTTCTAGTTAAAGTGCTCATAAACAGACAGACATAATTCCAAATTTTTCGAATTATGGAGGTGAGATTCTTCAAAATAACGAGGTCGAATTTTTTAATGACAGTAATATCTTTTCTTTGCATATACTTCATATTTAAAAGAGTAACTGGGTTTTTTTTAGCTTATTTTACAAATATAATGTCTCTACAGTTTCAAATTGCTATTTATTTATTTATTTATGTTCTCATATAGAATAAATAATAATAAAAAAATCAAATATTAATATCTACAACCCCCCCCCCATCAAATAGAGTCAAATTCATGATGTACCAACTATTAACCGAGAAACTAATTCATAAGAAAAAGATTTGAAGTCTGTTGTTAAAAATTAAGCGCAAACAATTTTAATTCAGAAAATTTAGAAAAACGACTATTATCAGTATAATTTTTAATTAATTAAAACTCAAATCAAAACTTTAAAATATCTCCTTTATAGCTGTACATTTCCACTTTCTGTAGAATATATATCCCAAATTTGGCGACTGTTATCGTCGCTTATAAATGGGTTTATAGTAATAGAAAATGCCGATAATGTTATAATTGTTGAAGTTTTATTTTGTGCCACTGATCCCCACGGGTTACATCATTCGAATGTACAAGATCATAGATGTTATAGATGTCACTCTTGCATGCCATAACGTAACAGCAACTGTGGATCAAACGATCTTGTCTCAAGAATACCTATAAGTACACACACGTATCTTTATTATTAGTTGAGACTTAACACATTTAAATATTACATAACAGGAATTCCTACCTGTTTTATTATTTTTAGTCTTCACATATAAAAAAAAAGTGTTGTTGTTACTTATGGCACTTGCCATATTGGACAACCCCCCTGCTGATACAGCAGCAGATTTAAGCCGAAAGGAGCGTCTTTTGTTTTTGAAGTAGCGCCAATTAGGGCCAAGAGTAAGACTTAGCTACACACTCACCACATTCGCTTGCACGACCCATTTTACAGGGGGGCACATGCACACATCTCACAGATAGCCCACGGAACAGCCATGTCCGAACAGGGGACCAAACGCATGACTCCCAGAACACGAAGAAGACGCGCTACCTCTGTGTCAGAAAGCCGGCTAAATGTATGTAATAATAAAGAAAGAAATATTAGTATACTACAGATCTCCATCAGATAGACAACCTGGCGTCAAATTCATGACATACCAACCTCTAATCGAAAAGCGAATACATAAGAAACGGACATTGCAAAAAACTTCAACATTGCCACGTGAAATACAAAATGGGGAAGACGTGATCCTTAAGAAAAGACTTTCGCTCTGTTTTACACGAAGTCGAAACAACAAACATGACATTAGAGAAGCCACCAACTTTTTTAGAAACGTCGAGAAAGGTTATAAAACCCATCAGACTTCAAAGCACCAGTGATGCATCGTCTCAGATAGCATCTTGCGTTAGAGCAAACCTTGCTCTTGGAGCTATTAAAGCGATGGCCGGCAAGGATGCGTGGTGGACATAAATATCCCATCAAGCTCAATAAAGGGGTAGAAAAAAACAACCAGATGTGGGCCAGCAGTATTCCCGTAATATAGGTTATTAGACGCTGGAGAAAAGGAAAGGTGAAAAAGTGTTAAGCATCCAAGAAGATATCTCGAGGAAATAAAAAATTAAAATATTTCTGAAAGGCTGTTTGATTGACAGGTTTGAAAGTTACAAGTACTGTTCTTATAGAAAGTTACATAAAAGATATTCTAGTTACACCCTGACTGTTATTTTTTTAATGAAGTAAAATAATTTGGGTTTTTAAATGGGCTGTAATAAAAGCGTATATTAGGGTTAATAGTTAATGTACAATTCTAGATCTGTTTGTAAAATCATAAAAAAGAATAAAAAGTCTTGATAATCAGGGAAAATTCTAAAATTTTGGTAATCTTTATTGTTGCCAAAAAATTATATTCTGCTGAAATTGTCTCACCAAAACGTTTTCGCTACTTTTTAATATAAGTGTACATTTTTTCTCCATGTAAAATCGTGGACCTCGAACTAGATTGCAAATATCTTTTTATCATGTCAGAACATGATGTTGTTTTGGGAATGAGGTTTGTGGTGTCAACAAAAATCCGTAGATGAAAAATAAAAATTTTATTATCTGCACGAGCATCTCAAGGAATCAGCTTTTAATACCGTGCTGCCATTGCATTTACAAAAGCTCCGATTAAAAAAGTTAATTAATACAGCATATAAAACCTAGAAAAATGCAACTTTGAGCGCGTAATTATATGAAATGAAATAAATAGGAAATGCGATATATTTTTTAAACAATCAATGCGAGATAAAGTTTTTTTGGATCGTTTGCAATACTAAAGAGACTCATTCGATGAAACGATTAAAATACAAATGAACTTGCACGAGCACGTGGTGATTGTCCGTTCAAGGAATGATGTTCTGACGCGATACATTGAAATATGCATAGTAGACTTCACTTTAATTTTTTACTTTATTTTCAGAATCTGGAATATTCCCTTAGATGAATCTCTTATTCGTCTAAAGAAATTCTGTGCTTCGTACCATAGTGAAAAAATCAAGTATATATTTTGAATGCCTTTTTTCAGTCGATTAAAACCCAAATTCATTAGTAAGATCACATACCAAATTTCTTTAACTCGTTTCGTTTAATTATAAGTCAACAGGCGTTCTGGCATATGGGTAGTGTATCTTCCCTGTGATCCGGGTTCGAGTCACGTTTCGGACATGGTCGTTTTTCTGTGTTTATTTTTTTGGTTTATTAATGTACTCCCCCTGTGAAAAGGGGCTTTGCAACCAATTGTGATGAGTGAGTAGCCAAAGTCGTGCTCTTGACCCTAGTTGGCGCTACTACAAAAACAAGAGAAGCTGATTAGGCTTAAATCGTTGACTACCTCAGCTAGCTTGTCCATGACAAATGCCATAAACAACAACAATTATAGGTGAATGTACAAATCGACAGATAGCCAATCCTTCGAAATATTTGATTCAACAATTGATAAGAATCTCCAATTGTTTTACTAACACTGCTGGGTTAGTTATTTCTTTTTTATGTGCACGAAAGTATTGGTAAACAAATAACTAACCACTTGACAGATGTGGTTCAAATTCTGATACGGATTTGCATTTTAGATATTAACCCTTTGCAGTCCGAAAAATAATTAGCTGCAAAAATATTCACTTAATACAAAGATTTGTTTATTGCTATGAAATATAAATACATAAAATTCTTTTAAGTCGGATTTCTTTGAAAAATTAATCTACATCTCTTAACCCTTATGTAAGCGTTTTTAACAATTAAAATTGAAAAATAAATAAATAAAACGTCAAAATGATGCAAAGTCATGAATGTCGAGTCACACTCAATAGCGGACCAGAAAGGGTTACACCCGTGTACAAAATTTTATTCTTCAAGATCTTTACTGTTTTATAGCTATTATAATCACTTGAACTCGAACATTTAGACAGACAGACTTCCTCTGATTAGATTTTTTTCAAAATTTATTAGGTTTCTATAAATTTGTTGAAAAGACTATATATCAGATTTGATTAGTCTACTCAAAATGTTTCATTAGTCTACGGTTCATAGGCAAAAATGTATTTGTCTGTGAACATGGTAGACAGAATTACAAAAAATGATTTAATGTAATTCAGACTCGAGGATGTCTGAAATGCGAATATTTGTCAAAATTATAGGCTACAAATTTTTTGATGATTACAATCCTTTTTCATTATTTATTTCTTATTAAGAAAATGAAAAGTATAAAATTGATACTAGACCAATATTTTAAGTTACTAGAAATACAGTCTAACTTGTACATACTGAAAGTTTGATAATTTAGGGGGGGGTCAAAATTATACATAGGAAACATGTACTACAATTTTTCATCCTTGTGCTTTTGAGAACAATGACCAGTCCTTAACAATTGAGAGTTAAATAAGATTTAACAGAAATCTATTTAAAAAAATTATGTATTTAATTCGCAAAAGTATGTATTTAATATGACCTTACAATGGAATAAAAATACACATTTATGCATACAAAAAAGGAAAATAAGTTTTTATTTACTTTTGGTCGTATTTTTCACTTCGCTTCCTACGGTTTGTTTTAAAGCTAATGTTTTCACATTTAAAGATTTCCATTTAAAACCTTAGATTTATCATAATACATCTGAAGCTGTACTAAAGCCAAAATTTTCATATTGTTTTTTGTTGTTAACTTTTTGATGATCTTATATATATGTGAATTGTTGTAAGAATAGATTAATTTTTTTAAAAAGTTTAGCTTATATCGTTTACAGTGTAAGCTTTTCGTGATATGAGCTTTTAATTTTTTATGAACTTATAATATTGTTTTCTAATTTGAACCTATAATTTTTATGAACTTATAATAATATGAGCAAATAATATTTTTGTTCGACGTGTAAAAATTTTATTTAATTAAAAAAACACGTTTCTAAATTTTTTTCGATATATAGAAATTTTCGATGTATGGAAATTCAATATATGGAATTTAATTGCAATTCTTTTCCCCCATTGCCGAAAAAGAAAAAGAAAATAATTTCCTAAATGCTTTGATATAGATCGTCTACCACTCGCAACTGCGCAATTCTAAAATCTGAAAACATAATTGCATTTTAAATCAAGTTTAATTGTAAATATTTGATTTAGAACTGCAGTGAAGAAGCGATACAAAAAAAGGAAAACATTAAAAAAAAATAAACGATAGAATATAAAAGAAAATCAAAAGAAGCATTAATGAAAATAAAAAAAATTACGTTAAATGAAAATTCTTGGAAACCATTAAGAATATAATTTTTGATTTCGCTTTTTCTTTTAGTAATATATTCAGTTGAAGAACCTTTGTTGATGAAATTCCGATTATTCCTATCAGAATTTTAAATGCTGCGAAATTCAAGCTTTATTTCTTTTTCTCGTATATTGGTTTATAAATTCTGTATTTTGTTTTGTTCACATGAAATAAAAACAGCTGCGCTTTATCCGAATTTATGCTTACGTATAATCGTTTGGTAGCATTTTGAATGAGAGTAAAATGCGCTAGTTACAGGATTATAAATTATTGGATTAGTCGTTGTGATAGGGAATAATTTTAATTTTTGGAAATTTTACAGGAGAAGTCAAATAATTTTCAAATAACATTTTGATAACATTTAAATTAATTAATGAAAGAGCATTTATTACAAGTTGTGTAAAAATTATTAATTATTAAGGGTTATAATGAATGCCTAAGAAAAATATTTTGTACACGGAGACGACCAATATTCAAAATAAATCTGATTTTATGAAAATTAAGATCAGTTTAATTTACAAGCACTTTCTTTAATTTTGAGAATTTTACAAAAGCTGTCTCCCCTTCTTATTTTTTTACTTTCTTATGTACTTAGTATAAAGAAAATACAGTAATTATCAAAAAAAAATTCTGGGGTCCAATTTTGACGAATTTCCACATTTTAGATCTCTCTGCCCTCCTTATTTCGAAAACGACATTTTTGGAAAATATCGGTCTATCTATTTGTCTAACAATAACCCGAAAAATTTTTGAGCCAGAAGTTGAAATTTAATATCTGGCCTTTATACCAACTTTCTATATTTCAGTTCAAATTTTATAATTCAAGTTTTGAATAAAATCTGTTAAGAGGAAATTTGTCTGCCCGATTGTTTGAATGTATATTAAAACGATAAATACAAAACGAAGAGAACTAGAGAGATAAAAATCTGTACACGGATTTAGCACCTGTAGTATAGACACCTGCCAAATTTTGAGCCAAATCTAACTATACATTGATTGCTGCTGCTGTTGTTACTAATGGCACTTGACATGGATAAGCACAATTTAAGCCGAATGAGCGTCTCTTGTTTTTGAATAAGCGCCAAATAAGGCCAAGAGTGCGACTTAGCTATGCACCATCATATTCGCTTGCAAAACCCCTTTTTATGTGGCGTTCACACGACCTGTCCAATCTTCAGACGAGCCACGCGTTCCACCGTTTTACCCCTCTTTAGGTTTCTTAGGGTGTTTTGATGTCTGTGGACGGGTCCGAAGTTTTCCCGCAAAATTTCGGTAGTGTCCAGACACCAAAGTACCCCAAGAAACCGCAAGAGTTGTAAAACGGGGGAACGCGTGGCTCGTCTGAACTTTCACAGATCGGAGGAATGCGGCTGTACAGGTAGACAAATTTTCTCCCCTTAGAGATAGAATACAGAAGATTAAACCATGTCCAAACCGGGACTCGGACCCGGGACATCTAGGTCATGAGGAAGACGCGCTACCTCTGTGCTAAGACACCTGCAGATTAATTGCACATGGTTTATATTTTCAAGAACACGTCAGCACGAAAATTTAAAAACCCAAGAACTTAAATAATTTGCTATCGTATTTTCTGCCAAGTATTTGTTTCAATTGATTGTAAAAAGCCGTTTAAAGCAAAAATTTCAATTTTTGATACTGTTAACACTTTGGTGACCGGCAATTTTACACAGAAACTATGTCATGTCACCGGCTACTTTTTTGTAATTGAATATGAAAGTAAAACGTTCTAAAAAAACTCCAATGAATTTTGTTGAATTGGAACATCAAAAAGTTCTTCGCCGATACGTTCCGTCATGGTTGAAATTTTTGGAATTTTACTAAAATTCTAATAAAAATGTAAATACTAGGAAAAGTAATTTTTCTGTTATAGAGCGGAGAAGACTAAACACGATACGCCAAGTTTTTGCAATGTTCTATCTCGCCCTCGTTGCTATAAATTGAAACAGATAATGCAAGTGCAATGACGAGTTAACTCGTCACCGGTCAACAACATTTGTACATGAAAAGGCGAGTTAACTCGTCACCGGTCAGCAAAGTGTTAATTGCATGTCAAGGATTAATCATACGATATATTCTGTTGCTGTTGTTATTTCTTATGGTACTTTCCATTTACAAGCTCGCTGAGGTAATCAGCAATCTAAACTTAAAGAGCATCAGCGTCTCTTGTTTTTGTAGTAGCGCCAACTAGGGCCAAGAGTACAACTTTTGTTACTCACTCACCCCATTCGCTTGCACAACCCCTTTTTACAGGGAGGCACAGTCACACACCTTACAGATAGCACACAGAAGAACAACCATGTATGAACCAAGACTCGAACCCATGAAGCCCAAATTAAGGAGAAGGTGAGCTACCCCTATGGCAGAACGCCAGCATAGATTCAGCGAAAATGCTACACTCACATCAAAAGTTATTTCAAAAATATTGTATGCCAATACCATGCAAGGAGTTTTCTTCCGTTATTGCTGTTTTTAATCCTCCACATTTTTTTTTTTGTAATTAGAGATGGGTTTCTTAATTTGTGACACACAGTGGGGGAATATTGTTTCCCTTTTTATTTCAATAATAGAAATACAGAATATATAATTCTTAAAGATAAAATATTCAAGATATCGTTTAAGATAACCGTAAGAAAAAAAAATTATTAAAATGAAATCTACGATTGAAAATTTCAAGTTATCATGCGAGAACAATATTATTTTCAAGTCATTATTTGTCTTAATTAATTTAAGCCATTTACCAGTGTAAACCGGTTTGAAACAATCACGAGGCTTCTCTATCGGTCTTTATGCCTATATAATATATATATAGGCATGTATATAAAATATTTTTTTTAACTTTCATTTTTAATTTCTCTAGCTGGCAAACAAAGTTTTGGAATTTAAACGATTTTGAGATGAAATAACAGCTATGATGTCATAGTTCTTAACAAACCTTTTAAAAACGCATCTGTTGTGAAGAAGCATAATAAATAATAGTGATGCAATGCTATTAAAAGCAGGTCAAACTTTTAAAAACTCATCTGCTTTCAAAGAAGAATACATAATAATAATGTAATATTGGTAAAAGCAGGTAAAAAATTCTTCAACTAATAATTTCCGGTGTCCAATAACTCCAATAATAAATATTTTTAAGTCATTATTTATCTTTATTAATTTAAGCCATAAAACAATTTAAACCGGTTCGAAACAATCACTAAACTTCTCTATCAGTCTGTAACCCCCCTCTCTCTATATATATACATAATGATAATTTTTTATCATACATTTTCAATTTTTCTAGCAGGCAAACAAAGTTTTGGAGTTCGACCGATTTTGAGATAAAATAATAACAGCTATGATGTAATAATTCTTCGTCAACCTTTTAAAACAGCATCCTGCTGTCAAAGAAGCATACGTAATAATAAACCAATGCTGGTAAAAGCAGGTTAATCTTTTAAAAACGCGTCTGCTTTCAAAGAAGCATACATAACAATAATACAATACTGGTAAAGGCAGGTAAAAATATTTTTCGCCCGTAAATTTTGGAGACATCAAAACCTTCTAACCAAAACAATATCATGCTCTCACGTGATAATAACAGCTAATACAATTTTCCGACTATATTCAAACAATAAAAACTTTCATTTTAAAACACTTTTCGTTTCGGATAATGTGGAGGGTAAGTTCTAAGCAATTTTTATTAGAAAATCAGTGTCGATAGCTTCAAATCCGGTTGAATTTTTTGCGAAGCAGTTTCATTACCTTAAGTCTTAAAAGATTGATAGTTTATCTTCTTTTCGCCATTTTTTTTCATTGAAAAAAATGTCCTTTGTTTCTCTTTCTCTCTCTTTTTTTTAAATGTTAGAACCTATAATTTACTACAGCATTTCGGCAACACGTTTCAAAGAGATTTCTATGAGAACATGGTGTCGGCAAAATGTTTATAAAAGACTTCCAATGCCAAGGTAAATACAAAGAAATCATTAGTCGAAGAATCTGTGTGAAGAAAAGGCGGTGAAAGGATTTAAAAAAAAACAATTGCATTCTGAATTCGATAGAAGACAGAAAAAAAACTCTCACGTTTTTCCCAGGCAAGCTTTTCGTTTAGATTTCACACATTTTCCCAAATAAACAAACAAACAATAGATAAAAAATAAATAAAAAACCAGAGAAGGGAAAGACTTCAAAATTCGGGTGTTTCCTTTCTGAGGCATGCCATACTACCAAAAAGTTCACTTTCGATTCACTTGTAGAATATTTAAAATGACAAAAGTTTCTTCACTTCCAAGACGCTTTAGAAATTGTAGGCGTGATTTGAGTCAATAAAAACTTATATGTACATCGAAATCAGCCAAAAATGCAAATAAATAAATATAATAAATATTCAAAAAATAATAAAATAGTTAATTATTTTAAAATAATTCAAATAATTTTTTAAAAATAATTTAAATAATTTTCAACGAACGTTATTTTAAAATAATTAACTATATTATAATTTTTTTATAATTTAAACATTTTAAAAACAATTACGGGATATTAAATAATAATTATACAATGAAACTGAAATAATTCGTTAACTGAACTCCAGAAAAAAAACGATAATTAAAAAACGGTTTTTGAATGAATCAGTTTAGAAAACGATTTTTAAAGATGAAAAATAACAGCAAAGATTTATTTTTTAAATATTTGCTAGTTCCATAAACAATAGTTAATAAATATGCAGTAAGTGGTTTTAATGAATTTGGCGTTAATAATTAGATTTCTAATTAATAAAAATTAATTTATTATTAATTTTATAAATAAAAATTTTAATAAATGAGTCAGAAATTTTAGTAAAGGACAATTAATCACATCAATAAATACAAGAATTTTGCTTTAAAACTTATGAAATATACTTGAAAATATACAATGTTATACATTATTATTTTTTTATTATTTAAATATTTTAAAAACAATTAAGGGAGATTAAAAAATAATTATACAATGAAACTGAAACAATTCGTTTACTGAACTCCAGAAAAAACGATAATTAAAAAATGGTTTTTGAATAAAGCAATTTAGAAAACGATTTTTAAAGATGAAAAATAACAGCAAAGATTTATTTTTTAAATATATTCTAGTTCCATAAACAATAGTTAATATATATAGAGTAAATGGTTTTAATGAATATGGAGTTGATAATTAGATTTCTAATTAATAAAAATTAATTTTTTATTATTTTTATAAATAAAAATTTTAATAAATGAGTCAGAAATTTTAGTGAATGACAATTATACACATCAATAAATACAAGAATTGTGCATTAAAAAGCATAAAATATACTTGAAAAATATACAACATACATTAACATTATAAGTTTTTAATACATTTTTTAAATAGTATTTTATTTTCTGCTTTGTTTCAAACATTTATTAGACATTAAAATTTAAATAATTTATCTACTAAGATCACTGAAAATACAAGATGCAGATTCTTACGGAAGGAAATCGTTTTTAGACTTAACATTATGTTAATAGGAAATTATTTGACAACAAAAAGATTAAACTAAAACAAAAATTTGGATTGATTAAGTTCCACCGTATTGTGCTTTTCTTTTTATCATTATTTCCGACTCAGTTTGATTTATAACATAATTATAACAATTTGATTTATATCATGACAGCGCGTATGTTTAAAATTGGGAGATTGAATTCTTCAGACAACTTTTTGACTTTTTGTTTGTAACTTTTATGTCTTTTATATATTTTATATTATTTTATATATTCTGTTAAAAAGATATTGTTTACAAGTTGGAAGACAATCTATAAAATGCAATATACATAATAAAAATTAAATAAACACCTTACAAACCGTTTTTAACCATTAGAATTGGTTTTCGCGCTGCCAAATTTTCCATGCAATTATATCCATCAAGAAAATATTTCTTAACATTTTAATTAAATTTTTAATAAGAATTAAAATTTTGATCTTTAATTATTGGGAAATTATTGTTGCACAAAAGAAAAAAATCATTGTTACTTTTAAAGAAACAAGATTTTTAACGATATCAGTTCCAATTCAGAATGACTATTTCTATTTCAGTACATTTTTTAAAAAATAAAGTAAATATATTTTTCAACAATATTTTTCATGGTTTTAATTTATAGATTCATACTCAATCACATTTTAAGAATATCAAATATATTTTTTGTTTATACAAACTATTTAAATAAAAACAAGTTTTAAAAATAAGATAAATATTGGTGAATTAAGCATACAATATTATTTAGTTTCAATATTCCAACAGCAGTGATTCTAATCGCTTTTTTTAATTAAATATTTATACACAAAAACGAATAATTCAAATTATTTCATTCATATCCTCGACAAATCCATAACATTTTTTTATTGGAGTCAAATACTTAAAGATAAGGATAATACATTAAATATCTATTATAAAAATCATTCAAAGGTAACAAAAAAAAAAACTAATTTTAGTTCAAGGTTGCCTTCTCTTCAAACAAATTAGGATTATTTCAATGGCATTTCTACAACTTTTAATTTGGAAAATATGGTGTGAGAATGCTTGTTTATAAACTTTCTCATGAAAATTAATTAAATTATTTATAAAATGATTCAAGATGTTTTCATTTTGATAAAAACTTTTAGATGAGCGGCAAAGAAAAGAAGTTTTCTAGTTTTATCTAATGAAAGTTTTGCACTCAAACGACCTTCACCTTAAACGACTTTATTATACTTCTAGGTGGCTTCTTTTTTTAAACATTGACAATGCCTGATTATTCTTTAAAAGCTGCACCTCTTAGCGAGAAAGAAATTTCATAATTACTATTTTATAATGCATTAAGAATAATTTTATTGCAAAACGGTTATGAAATCTGCTTCAGCATAATGCGAATTTAATTAATTGTAGCTTCAGATTGAATAATTTTATAGTTCTTTAGCGCAAACGATTTTAGATGTTATAATGAATTCATTGTATAATTTGACAAACAAAGATATTTCGTTGCTGTAATTTTTTGATTAATTCATTTTTATGAAGCAGGAAATGTATTATAACTTCTTATTTCGTACTTAACTTTTGATTCGTGTAAATTACAAAAACTTTTAAATATACTTAACAATAAAAATTTTAATTCATGTTATTAAACTTGAAATGCTGTGAAAGACAAAACTAACCTCGATTTTCTTTAGTGCTTGAAAATATTTGTTCGAAATTTTAAAATATCAAAATATTTAAAAATAAATTACATTAAAATGATAGTTACATTTCAATAAAATAATGATACTTGTTAAGTTCCATAAGTGTCAGTTTAGAAAGAGTCTAATGTATTACAGGATTGGGATAAAACTAATTAAAAACATTTTAAAGAAAAAAAAATCTAAGAGATATAAAAATTGTAGAATTAGGAAATTGATTTTTTTTAAAATTTAAACTGGTGTTTACCCAGATTTTGTCCGATAATATATTCTGAAGATAAGAAGAAAATTTTAAAAAAATATTGACTTATTTTTAAGTAATCAAAAATTTAATAAAATGTTGTAAAATTATTTCTTAGTGAACAACTGTTGTTTAAGTAATAACTATATATCATGTTTGATAATTTGTTCAAAAGTCTAAACGTGAAACATTTTGAAACTTTTTCGCATCAAATAATACCAATTTGTAAAACCATGTTAAAGTTACAAGAAATATCTAATTGCTTTTCTTTTCTTTAGGTAGTATTTTAAAGGATTTAATCAACATTTTTCTAATGCACTGAAATTCATCGCATTAATTTTTGTGATTCAAAATACAAATTTGATCGTGATGTTGTAGGGAGAAACGTTGCTATCAACAAAAATATGATTTGCTTTTATTAATTTGCTTTAAAATATGATTTGCTTATATAACAAACGATTTTAAACAAGTATATATAATGATAGAATAAAATAATTTTAAAATCATGATAAGCTTATATAGAAAACGATTTTAAACAAGCAATTTTAGTTGCAAAGATTTGGAAACATACTTGGTTTTTGCTCTTTTTTTGGGGGGAAGGGGGTCTTTTTTTTTGGCTCAAAAATATTTCCCTTTTTTTGGCTTAAAAATATTTCCTTTTTTTTGGGTGGGGGTCAAAAATATTTTTTTTTCCTGCTGCAGTGTAATATAGTTAAGAACTCTTTTTATATTTTAAACTTTCATTTTCCCCTTACTTTCATATTTTCTTACTTTTACTGTAATATAATGTTAATATAATTTTTCAATACTGAAATTTAATAATTATGAAATATAAAATGAAAGAGAATTACAAGAAGAACGATTTTTAATTATAATCTTCGTGATTTGTTGATGAAATGCAAATGCTAATAAAATATCATATTAACTTTGCAATTTTTTTCATGATTAGAAGAATTTAATTTAAATATATCTTCAATATTTTAGTTTTTATTTAATTGCATGTATATTTCTAGCAAAAACAATTATTGAAAAGGGTATGAAGCATATATTTGATAAATGATAAGTTTTTGATATTTGGGTTAGGAAAATTCTTGTAACTAATTCAAAGAAGAAAATATATTTTTATATGATTAACTTGATGAAGCCTAGTATATATCAGTATAAATATTTTACACATTTGAACATTTTTTTAAGGTTGAATCGATCAGAATAGAATTGCGTTTTTTTTTATTTTAATCATACTAAGTATTTTAAATAATTATTTAGGGTTATCAATTCAATGTTACTTTTTTTAAATAGCAGCCGTTTTAATATAATTCACTGTTATAACTAAAGACTAGGTTTTTCTATAGAGATTTTTTTATATCATAATTTTTTTCTTCAGAAAGTTTTGAGCGATAAAAAATTAGTAAATTTTGTACTAGATATTTAGCATAATGACACACATTAAACTTGCAAATAAATTACATTTTTCTTTCCGTACATTTATAAACTTTAATTTCTATGAAAAAATAGACTAATTTCAAGTTGACGGTATAACAATAAAAATTCAATTAATTTAAAAACTGTGAAATAAGTAAAACTGGTATTCAAAACCGAGTACAGCTAAATAAAACAATGAATGTGATATTAAAAATTTTATTACAATTATTTAAAAATATTTCTTTATATATATATATATATATATATATATATA
>JAOUZG010049478.1:1261050-1272292 GCA_026289955.1 Argiope argentata
AATGCAAAAATTAAATAATTTTAAAAATTTCAATGAATAAATCGGGAATTTTAAAAAAACAAGGCAATTTCAACACTCCATATATCGATGGAGAACAACAAAACTTTGGAAAAAGCAATATAAATGACTTTTAAATAGTTCGAAATTTTTTAAGTGATAATTTTTTTTTTCTAATTGAATGCAATAATAAATAATCCGAATAAATGAAGACCTTCAAAAAATTATTCACTGCCAAAAACAAATAAAAAATAAAAGCATTTGTAAAATTTTAAATTATAAATTTGAAATAATTAGGGATATTTAATAATGAATTAATAATAAATTTAAAGAACGAGAAAAAAATTTGAATTAATCCGACGAATACAAAACCAAAACTTTCGAATTCAAATTCCTGTACAGGTTTCTCGATTATTAGGCTGCTTTAAAACAGTTCAAAATTTTTCCCAAATAAAAAAAAAACATCTGAACCCATTTATATTAAAGGCATTTTAAATTAGTTTTCTAGGGGGCATGGCTTTTAACTGAGTTTCGCGAATCGCACTTAGTATCTCGTGCCCCAGATTTGCATGATAAATCTGTGCCGTGCCTCAAATCGTTACCTCTTACCGCTCATGCAATCTAATCCGAGTGAACTTTACGAGCTCTCATTTTGTCAGTATGAAGTGTACTTTTTCTTCTTTTTTTCGCATATCTCTAGCAAAACGAAGTTTTGTCTGAAAAAGAATGAAATAAACTGATAAATTTAATCGTAAATTGCACGTAAAAACTTTCCATGTTCCATTTTTCAAACGAAAAATTCCATTTTGCAGCAAAACGCTATCTTTTATGTTTGTAAAACTTTTATCTAATCTTCTAAAGCTTTCATAGTAGAATTGTTTTAGACATATTAGCCCTGGATGCCGACCCTTTTCTTCCGAGGAAAACCAACTAGTTTGAAATCCTTCAGAACACAGTTAAATATGTTTGAAAGAATTTGGTTGATTTTAATTTCTGTAAAAACATTAGTAATTCTCTCTATCTCTTCATGAATTTAGAATGAATGTGTTTGTGTTTGTCGGCGCTCTGCAGATCAGACCTTTTGACCTAGAGATTTCCAATTTGGCTTAAATATATTTTGAACTGTGGAAATGCACATATCGGCAATTTGAATCAGCTTATAAGTCATTTTTGAACATCTGAATAAATAAACTAACTTAGTGAATAGTTCCATGGAAAATTTTATTCGAACTTTTAGTTGGAAAGGGAAAGGCTGCATAAATTACTACTTCAATTCGATTCACTTCTCAAAAAGGTCATCCACGATTTTAGTTAAATTTCGGAAAAAAAAAACTAGAGAAGACTTGATGGTCTTATACATTCTTGGGGAGAGTGTTTAATTGATGAAATACTAAAATGTGCCGGCTCTCTGGCACAGAAGTAGCGCGTATTCCTCGTTTTCTGTGGGTCCAGGGTTCGAGTCTCGGTTCGGGTATAGTTGTTCTTTTGTGTGCTATCTTAGATGTGTGACTGTGCCCCCCCCCCCGGAAAATGGGGGTGTGGAAGAAAATATGATGAGTTTGTAACTAAGTCGCACTCTTGGCCCTACTTCAAAAACGAGAGACGCTCCTTTTGGCTTAAATGTGCTGCTGTATCAGCGGGGGGCTTGTCCATAGGCAAGTGCCATTAGTAACAACAACATACTAAAATTTGAAGCAAAAAATGTTCTATTATTCTGTTTTAAAAACTGACCAATTTCTGAATCTTTGAGCTTCATTTCACAAGGCCAGCAAGAACCACTTGTTCATTGACGTCTTCCTCAAGGAGGCCATTGAAATGGCTTAAAGTCGTTTAAAAGGGATATTCGAGATTCGTATTTTGATCCATTTTAATTATAAATGAAAAGAAGTTCTGTTAATCATATATAATAAAATATTCTTGAAACACTGAAATTTTAATAAAAAAATATTTCCTTATTCTGTTGCAAAACTGACCATGCTGCCCTTAACTGACTTTTTATTTAAAGTTTTAATGTATCAAGATTCTATCTATCTATCTATCTATCTATCTATCTATCTATCTATCTATCTATCTATATATATATATATATAATCTTGTTCAAATTTTCAATCGTTAATAAAAAACCTTTTATTCATCCACTCAAGTCCAAATGTTCTTTTTTAAATCTTGTTGTAAGTAACACCTGATGTTAATACTTTTTTTCAAATCTTAATAAATTAAATCTAATTTTTTTTTATTACTTTCAATAGAGTTTTAGCAGTTTGTAATGAAACATGAAATCAACAGGCAGTAGCCCAATCGGTAAAATGGAAGGATTTCAATATTTTTCACGTGAAGGTGAAGAATGCGAGTCCAATTTTCGCGAAAAGACTATAATTTTTTTGTTAAATTATATATATTAATTGCAACTACTTAATAAAAAGTAACAAAAATATTTTTTGTTGATGACCTAAGTAGGAATTGACTTAAAAATTTTATATCACTTGTTTTTGCTTATTTGGCATAAAAAGTAATGCAAATATAAATTCATTCTTCTCGTTGGGTATCACTGCCAAAGAAGTATCTATGAAGGCGTTAACCCATTGATTGCCAGCCACGAGATATCTCGTATTAAGCGTGTGTATCAAAACTCGTAGTGCGTACTGCAATTTTAGTTTAATTACAAATGGCCATTTTAGTTAAAAATATTTTTAAAAGGTGAATGTAAATTTTATATGGAGTAAAAAAAAACGTATTAATTTTCAATTTTTATTATAAAATTATAACTTAGACGATTAGATTACTAGTATTAATATACTAGGATAATATATATAACATATATCTATGTGTATATATAAGACAATAGAAATTTTAAAAAACTATATATATATATATAAGTTACTGGTACAATTGTGTAATGGCATTTACTGCAATTTTTATTAAAAAACGAACACTACGAGATAACTCGTAAGTGGCAACCAGGACAGGAATTTTTATCAGTGACGCCAGCTACGGGTTATCTCGTTTTTTTTTCAATAAAAATTACTGTAGATGCTATTACAATATTATATCAGTAACTTAATATAATTATATTATGTAAACTTTCATGTATTCTTCAACATAAAGCCATGGCAATTTAGGGCAAGACGTTCTAAATATGTCTGACAGTCAATGGGTTAAATTCGTGGAAAAATAGATACAAATTTCTCCGACGACAAGTTATTCGTTTAACTAAGAAAAAGTATCAGTTGTTGTTCAAGCCTGTTCAAGCTGTTGCAGGGTTTGTCTACCAGTCACGATAAAAGTCACGACTTTCTACAAGAAAATCACGATCTCGTCTCTCAGGTCACATAATATTTACAAACTGAAAGAAGTGTCTAAGAATTTGAAACTTGAAAGGAGGCCCTTCTTTTCTTAATTAAAAAGAAATGGGGCTTGATTTGTTATTCCCAAAGGGCAACTTATTTATTTGATCGCACTGGAGAAAAAGTGGGACGATATATCAAAATGAATACAAATCGATAAAAAGAGAAACATTTTTTCTTTTTTTTTATTAAATTAGAGCATCACTATTATAACTCACATGGGGGTTTTGGGGGGGGGGGGGGGGCGTGATGGTTTGGTGGTAAGGTCTCGACTTCGGATCCGAAAGGTTCGAAGTTCGAGACCCGATTCTAACGAAGAACCGTCGAGAAAGCCGTTCTGGAGTACAATAAACTCATCGAGGCCAAACTTCCTCCCGCTGGTGTGGGGTGAAAGTTTGGAGAGAGGGTGTAGATCAGATATCGTTATCGTCATCTGAGTGCAGTTCAAAATCTCGAGGTTCGTCCTAAGATAGTTCTTGTGTTAAAAACGGGACGTTTAATTCAACTAAGCAAATAACAAGATTTATCTCAAAATAGCCTTAGTTTTACTTTAAAATGGGACGTTAATATAATCAAACTAATCGAAAACGAATTTGATTTGACGAGGAGCTTCGCGCCAACTGGGTTGGTTTGGCGAAAGGAATAGTCTGGTAGCCGCTGGAACGTTCACGAAGCCCCGCGTGCTTGTGGGTACTCGCCTGCTCGGCTATATAAGGGACAGGTTGCCGTAGTTTCGGCAGTTTTTCTCCTCTCGGAAGAGAAGCGACTCGTTGAAGCGAGCTGATTACTTTTCTCGTAGCGTTGTCTCGCTTTTCTTGCTTGTAATTAGTGAGCTGTGTTTGCGTTTGCTGTTAACGTTGTATTATTGAGCTCGCTGTGATTTACTGTTTGCTGTGCCAAACGATAGTTGTTTTGCAGACTGTGTTTATTGTGCTTAAGGCATGCATTTACGCTGTAAGTGACTGTTGACTGCTGGATTGTGTTTATCTGAAGTTTTACCTTATCGAGTCATCCTGTAAATACCTGTAAATAAACTTGTTTGTGCTGTCCTCAAGTAAAGTCCATTCAATCCGATCCCGCTACGCTAAAAACGTAACAATACCTAGTTTAGTTATATTAACGTGTTGTTTTAAAGCAACGCTAGGGCTATTTTGGGACGGATCTCATTATTGTGAGCCTAGGTCAGATGACAAGGACGACACCGGAACTTTATGCGAAATTTTGCGTCCTGAAGAACGCCAATGAGCAATATAAGCGTCAGGTACCCAAGTTCTCCTTTGCTATTAGTAAAGATAGTTAAACTTATTTATATCTTTTTTGCACAAAATTTATTTAGACAAACGTGACTGGTTTTCATTAAACAATTCAACATATTTTGGAATATTGATTAATTAGCTATTAATTTCAACTCATTTTGATATCTGATTCAAATACCTATTTAATTCCCTAATTAGATTCTCTGTTTGTTTATTTTTTACAATTTAAACCATATAAGAATATAAAGAATACCTAAAGTACCTTTTAATTTTTTAAAACAATTTTATCCATTTTACTTTGATTTAATTAAAGATTAAAATATCTAAAATTCCTTATAATACACTCTTTTGTTTTCATTCGAAAAGGTAATTATATTTTAGACAAACGTACAATAAAGCATTCGGAATTGAATCTAATTATTTTGGTCGAATAGAAATTAGAGGTACAGAATGCCGGCATCCTGGTTCAGGGGTAGCGCGTCTTCCAAGTGATCTGGAGGTTACGGCTGTTCGTTTCTGTGTTCTATCTTTGAAGTGTGTGAAGGAATTCCCCTCCCCTTTCTAAAGCCATGTTACAATACGCGTGTTACCTACGCGTCTGCTGATATGGCACACTTTCCCCTGTTTTCCCTCTCTTTCGGTTTTCCTAGATGCTTTGATGTTTGTATAGTTTAGCGACTAATTTTGGGGAACTCCGGATCGTATCAAAAGTGTGCGATGCCTGTGAATGGATAGGTCTTCGGAAAGGGGTTTAAAAAAGGGTTGTGCAAGAGCGTGTGTGTGTCATTTTCATACGAGCTATAAAGATTTCTACCCTCGGACATTCTTGGGTCCTTACCCTCAGAAGCTATTGCATCCCTCTCTTCCCTGTCCCTTAAACTTGGTTGGAATTGGAATTCAATTCAAGGGGGGAAACGCAACAAAAGTCATAGAATAAAATGTTAAGCATCCTTTTCTCATAGCTGGCTTTATGAGTCATTATTATACCCATGATATCATTATACTGAAATGAAGAATCTACTTAAGGTCTTTTTTATGAACGCATTCCGTTAATAATTGCCATATAAAAACAGACATAACTCATGGTTGTCATGGCAAACAAACAAAATCAAATGATTATAGCCATAATTAAAAACTCGGGCGCAAATCTAAAGAATGCAAACTTCTCTTTTAAGATCGCAAGAACCATTCCTGGAAGGAATTAATACGTGATTTATTTCAATTATTCACAGCTCTCGTTTTTTTTTTTTACATCCGATTCTAAACAAGTAATGAGCGCGCAATCCTTTGTTCCGTCCGTGCAGGGAATGATAAAAGACGGGGGTTGTCGCGGTTCCAATTATCAGCAGACACCGAATGCTTTCCTCGTAGTTCTCCATCAATTAACCCTCGCAGGAAAGGTACGTGGAAATCATGTCAGAAATGGGAATGGACGATGCGTTCGAATGTTGCGGAGAGGTCCGAGTGGTGTGGGGAGGGGCGGGAATCGGTCAGCGAACCAAGATGGGCATGGGAACTGAAAGCAGGTGGTTCATTGGCAGTGTCCAGATTACGAGGTCAAGACGCTTTATGTTCTTTTTTGCCAGGGGGGAGGGGTTGATTTACCTCTAGGTGGGGTTTAGGTTAATCTGATTGAAAAGAAAAGTGATGTTGTAAATGTTTAGCTGACAGTTAATTCGTATTTAAGGTTGAAATATTTATGCTTTCTTTTAATACTTTATGATGGAAATTATCAACATCGCTGAATGTGTTTCGTTAGTTTCATTCAAAGGAAGCTATTTTTCTTTGAATAAAAATAAAAGGAGTTTGATTATGTCTTAAGTAATTTCTCTCTCCTTTCCTTTTTCCTTCCTTTTCTGCATCTAATTATAAAAAATTCCTCACTCTGAATGTTTTTTCTAAGATAAAATATGGGAGGATATGGTGTAAAGGAGGTTTTAAACCAAATTAAATATTTACTCACTTTTTTGAAGTATTTTTTTAAAGATAAAATATGAAAATAAGAATGTAAAAGATGCTTTAAATGAAATTAATTTTTCAATTCCTCACTCCCCCCCAAGTACTTTTTTTCCATGAGAAAGTATGAAAAAAGTATAAATAAGGATTTAAAAATTTAATTCCACACTTTTTGAAATATTTTTTCCAGCAAAAAGTATGAAAAAAACGGGGGGAGGGGGTATAAATAGGGATTTTAATATTTTTTTCCTCACTTTTTTAAATATTTTTTCCAGCAAAAAGTATGAAAAAAGGGGATTATAAATAAGGATTTAAATATTTAATTCCTCACTTTTTGAAATATTTTTTCTAAGATAAAGTGTGAAAAAAAAAACAAGTATAAATGAGGGTTTTAATAAAATTAAATATTTAATACCCCCATTTATGAAATATTTTTTTTCACCATAAAGTTTTTAAAAAAAAGTATAAATGAGGATTTAAATATTTAATTTCTCTCTTTGAAGTATTTTTTTCCAAGATAAAATATGAAACAAAGAGTATAAATGAGGGTTTAAGCCTATTTAAATATTTAGCTATAAAATTTTAATTGCATATTTATACAATTTGATAGGAATAAAAAAATGTGCAATTTCAAATTTGAATTGCATACATGTAACGAAAATTTTAATAAATTGAAAAAAAAGTAACCCAATTCTGTTAAAATCCAAATAATATTGAATAAATAGTTTCGCAAAGGTTTTGTATATTAAACGGAATTAAAATATTTTGTATAGTCGAGTTATGATTTAGCATTGTAAATAACATATCTGTTTTGAAGTAGTTTCATAGTTACAATATATTTTTCCAGATTAATTAAAACATAATTTATAAAAAAAATTATTCTATCCTAATATGTGATAAAGTAAGGTTATTTAAAAATGCTATTTTTACTTACTAGAATATGAGAGCATTTCATCCGAATAATAAAAAATATAACATCATCAAAAAATAACATTTGAAAAAATTTGTTTTGTTATTTTCTGATTAAAAGCTTTTGAAAAAAATAAAACAAAACAGCATTGCTTCGTTCAATTAGCTATTCACAATGTTATTAAATAACTTCACCTTCTTTGTAACAAAACAAAGCCAGTGAAAGTGGCCAATCCAAAATATTTTCGCTTAATCTTTAACAAAGATGATATATTAGAGAAAGTTTATGACCTGGTTGGTAGAGCGTTGGACTCTTACTCCTTAGGTTACGGGTTCGAAATTACCGGCCATAAGATTCCCCGAGTGTGTGGCGATTGGCGCTCGTTAAATCTGTTCGTGGTCGCAAAGTCCTCCATGTCGAGAATAATACCACTGGTCGTACCGGGTTAGAGGAGATCGTTCTCTGTTCCCGGTCTAAATTACGATCTGAGATGAAGGAATGAATTTGCATGAATGTGGTCCGCCCCCTAAAAAGGGTTGTGACGTGTGTGTAGCTATGGCCTAGAGGGCCCTAGATGACGCTACTTGTAAAACAAGAGACGTATATGTCCGGCTTAAAATCTGCTGATGTATCAGCGGGGCTTGTCCATGGCAAGGGCCATAAGTAACAACAACAACAAGGTGTATGAATGTGTCCCACTCCCCTGTAAAAAGGGTCCGTGCAAGCGAATGCGATGAGTGAGTAGCGAAGTTATCCTCTTGGCCTTAGTTAGCGCTATTTCAAAACAAGAGACGCTCCTTTCGGCTTAAAACTCGCTAATGCCTCGGAGAAGCTTGCCCATGGCAATTGACACTAATAACAACATTCCCGAATCATTGCGTTTACGTGTCTTTGAAAGCACAGATTGACAGACGGTCAATATCTCGTTAATTTAGCTCAAAATGTTATAGATATTTACATAATAAAGTGCCAGCATCCTGGCACAGAGGTAGAGCATTTTTCTCAAAATCTGGACGCCTCGGGTTCGAGTTCCGGTCAAGGCATGGTTGTTCTTTTGTGTTTCATCTGTAAGATGTATGAATTTGCCCCCGGTAAAAAAGGGGATGAGAGTGTATCATCTTCATATGAGTTAGAAGGCAGACTTCTGCTCTTGGGTGTTTGGAGGTCCATACCCTCAGAGGCTACTGCACCCCTCCTTCTATTGTAAAGCGGACACGTCATCAAAATTTTAAATTTAAGTACCGAATTTTACTTATTTAATTCTCTTCATTTTGTTGCTATCATGTAACTTTTATTCGAACTGCCAGACAGGCAGATTTCCGCAATACTGACTTAGCCCACAATTTGATAGAAATCTACAATTTTGAAGTAAAAGCCATGTATCCAAATTCATCAGTGTAGCTCAAATTGTCTTTGAGTTATACGTAACAGGTAGACAGACAGGCATTTTCCATTAATGTGTATGTTTCAAGAAAGTCGAAAACTTAGAGTCATTGAAATCTTAATTTTTGAATTTTTTGACGATTAAAATACTTCCTGTATGCTTCGTATACGAGAAATTAAAAATATATATATAATTAATTAAATATGCTTGGTGAATTTTCAGAAATATACATAAATATCATAGAATGACTTTAAAACTTCTGGGAAGCTGAATAGAGCATTTGTCTCAACCTCAACCACCTGGCACCCCGGCGCATACCACCGAGTACACGACACCGGTGGGTGGTGTCTCGGAAAGGGGGGGTGGACGCGTGTCACGACTGCAACGGAAACTGTTACGCCTCGTCAACGGCAGCCACCAGCTGCAGGAAGACAATGGCCCCTGCGTGTAAGAGGACTCGAATATTTTGTAGATGAATATTTTTTGAAAAATTTGAGGTTTCGCTTTCCTGCTTCCCGAAGCATGCGTAACTTCCGCCGGTTCGCTTTCTTCGGGGTTTTTTACTGTTGTCATGAGGGGGAGGGGGAGGAAGGGAAACTTTCTACACCCCCCCCCCTTTGGTTAGTAAGTGATCTTTCACATTTGCATTCTTTTTAAACCTTCAGTCGTTGTGTTCGAACACTATAGGGTACTGAATCGCTGTTTCTCAAACTTTTAATATCACTGTAATTTTATATAAAACTAGCCGCCTTTTGCGACCAGTCGGTTCGCCAGTATTAATGCTCGCTATAATTTTCATATAATATTTTATGTAGCATAACAGGATTTTCACCAAAATATTTTTTAACCAAATTTTGATAATCGTATCATTCATTTATAGTATTATTTTTTTCAGATGTTCTGTTCATTGTACTACTCATCTTTCTGTTTCTATCCGAGCAACGATTGTCCCGGAATTGATATTTTACTTACATGGTGGAGGGAAAGGTATAAAATTCTACGTTTTTATAGAATGATGATATTTAAATTTTTATAAATGTAAACACACTAAACAAATAGAGACACAGCTGGTTTTCAAGAGATGCGAAAGCTTAAAAACTGCTTGGAAAATGACGCGCACAGAGGAAATAATGGTGACACACACACACCCTTCTTTTCTTTTTTTTTCTTGCCTGCCAAGAACTTATTTTGAGCAGGCATAGATTAAATATCCACACAGACTAATAATAAAAGCAAGTATTTTCTTTCTTTTTTAAACATCCCGTTATCTATGAATGAAAACCGACTGACTTCGCGCATTTCTATCTAAACAAATGATAATTTATTACTTATCATATCTTACTCGGTGTGGGGGAAGGAAATGAAGATTTTTGGCGGGAAAGTAAGAAAAGCCTCGTTTTAACCATTTTCCTCGCAGTTTTTTCATTTTTTCTCTCCATAAGAACCATCCTCGTGTCTTAAAGAAAATATTTTTTAAAAAATTAGCCAAATCGGTAAAGCCGTTCTCCAGTTTTACGCTTAGCAACGCATTTCGAGTTGCATTTTTATTAATATAGATCATATACAGGGTGATTCAAAACACCTCCTTCAAATTTAGTGAGGAGATGGGAAATATCTCAGGAAATTGATTTCACATAAGGAAAGTATGTCCAACAACAGCATCTATTGGACAAAATGGGCGAGTGAAGGAAACACAAGGAAACAGCACAGATAAACTGTAACGAATGCGATTTTTATTCCATTAAGTAAAGTATGAGTGCAAGGCAAAGCATGAGTTCCCAGTAAATGCTAAAAATTGCAAACATTTATATGAACACGGGATTCATGGTCCTTTAGGGTGATTAGAGGATGGCGCTAGGCCCGAACTCCCAATCTTATGGTTAGAAGCCGAGTATCATACCGATCAAGCAAAAGGGATCCTTCAGCTCGAAGGATATTAATTGGCTTATTTAGCAATCACCACAGAGTATCCCCCAGTGAGTTTGGCGAACGATACTTATGTGAAGTGGTGGTGAAGTTAACAACTGTCATATTTAATGCGCGTCTAGAAATTTGAGCCGCCGATAGAGGGCGCCACGACAGTTGAACGAAGCTAAGTGCGAAAGTTGCGTTTATCCAAGGTCGGTCATCGGGGTCACCATTGTAGGGTGATTAGCGGATGGCGCTAGGCCCGAACTCCTATCTTACGGTTAGTAGCCGAGTATCATACCGATCAAGCAAAAGGAACCCTTCAGCTTGAAGTATATTTATTGGCTTATATAGCAATCACTACAGTCCCATTGTATCGACAACTGAGCTTTTTCAAAAACATCTGGCATATCACGGACAATGCCTGCTGAATATCCGCTAAGATATGTGGTACCAATATGAACCAGCTCCAGACCACAGCATAATT
>JAOUZG010049478.1:1272302-1283063 GCA_026289955.1 Argiope argentata
CCGCGTTATGATTGAACAAAACATTCGGAGATTAATGAGTCGGAAGAAATGTACTGATCGTTACTGGTCATCCAGGTCACATGATTAATTACCACTCATGAATATCTTTTTCTGCAGGGTCATGGAAAGACTATGTGTACACCCCCCCCATCAACAGTTAAATGAACCTGTTGCACAAATAGTGTTCACCACAGGCAAAATAAATGCTGTACTGAAAGAGTGATAAAGAAAAGAGCAAAAAAAAGTAAATTTATTCAGTTTTAATTTTAATTATTTAATTATTCATTGTTTATGGTGTATGAAGGTTCATATAAATATAAGTTCAATTACTTCCCGTTTTTTAATGCTTGTTTTCAACATTGTTTAATTCATGTATGTTTTGTATGAATTTATTGCTAGAATGCAAATGTTTAAATATTCTTTTTTTAAATACCTTTAAGGTTTTAAAAAGTTTACAGATAATAATCAGTAATTCGAAAGTTTAATGAATTAAAGAAATCATTTACAAGTTTTTGTTGAGTTTACATTTTTGATGTTAATATTATGCCATAAAATTCGTTAGTAACAATTAATATTTCTTAAAAGTCTCTTTGTTTTGGAAAGATGATTATCACTAATATTTCTGTTATATGACATTTATACCAAAATTTTTCGATACGACAATGTCTTGTATTTTGGCAGAAGAGCAAATATTGATTTTAATTTAAAAAATTAATTCTTTAAGTAAAAAAAAATTAAAAATTTATTCGTTCTAAAAATCGGTAGCTTTTTAAAATCATATTCATAACAAAGCAAACAAATAAAATTCCGAAAAAAAAACACCCTTTTGTCTTGAAAAGGCTGAATAATACTGAGGGTGAATTAAAAACAGGACAAATGTGATTATTTAGAATAACATTCAATTTAAAATGTTATGCATCTGGAAAAAAATTATGTAAAATAAAATTTATGAATAATGACTTATTACTTACTACATATTACTAATGAATCATAATAATGCTGCATATTATTAATGACTTATATGATACTACATATTACTAATGACTTATAATAATGCTACATATTATTAATGACTTATATGATGCTACATATTACTAATGATTATAAACTACTACGACTTATATGATACTACATATTATTAATAACTATAAATTACTTATGACTTTTCTTCAATACTATATATTACTAATGATTTTTATTCAACGCTGCATATTACTAATGACTTTTCTTCGGCTCTACATATTACTAATGACTTACATGATGCTACATATTACTAATGACTTACATGATGCTACATATTACTAATGACTTACATGATGCTACATATTACTAATGACTATTAATTACTAGGACTTATATGAGACTACATATTACTAATAACTACAAATTACTAATGACTTTTCTTCAATGCTGCATATTACTAATGACTTTTATTCGGTGCTACATATTACTAAGGACTTTAAAATGAAGTTTTATTTTAAAGTACAACAATGATATTTCCCAGAATTCGACAGATGGCGCTGTGTATGTTTTGACGATGATTTAATGAGTAATTTCACTTCACAGTCATATAATTCAGGATTCACAATTGTGTTACTTTTATTTATTTCATTAAGATTTTGCAATTGAAAAGATTGCGCTTATCCGATACTTTGCTAGGATTTTCAGGATTTAAAACAGAATATTACAGCTGATATTTAATTTATTATTTCTCAAGCGTTTTCAACTACGTAGAGTGAGACAAAATATTGATGGAACATATCACTCCCAATCATAGGATTTCACACTGAGATTTATTAGCTTTAGCAATTCTAATGTAAGTAATTAAAAATATTTTTTCCTTACATTACAGGGCATATTTTTTACAAGAGGTACTCGCACAGCGTTGCCCATGGCAACCATGCAGAAAAATTAGCTTTAAATTTAAATCTAGCCTCCAGCCGATATGTCCTCAAACAAACATAAAAATATATTTAGGAATTATCAAAAGTAGCTACAAAACTATTTTTTAAAGCACATATTCAGAAATATTTAGACTGTTACAAAGGTATAAATATAGCAAAACAGAGGCGATCATTTCGAGGTTTGATTTCCTTCTTTTCGGCATAATGAGATTTGAATCGCTGTTTAAAATCGGAAGTAAACAAAGAAATGTATCGCATATGCTTACTACAGCTCTTGCTATTTGTGCATGCGCAGTTTGAAGTTTTCGCGCATCGCGGATAAATTTAAATCGCAATTATAAAACTTCCCTTTTTATTTTGATACGATTTTAATGTACTAAATCCTTCCCCAGTTGATGCTCTACAAAATGGTATAAATATTTTCTATATCCGTTTACTATTTCTCAAGTTTTTGTGGTTCTAATGTACGGACTCTTTCAGGAGACTTCATTTTATACATATAGATTTCTTCTACCTTTTTTCATATAAATGTAAATCAAATATCACCCCCTCCTTAATTCTAGTTTTAAGCTATTTTCTTATGAAATAAACAATTTCAAAAGAAATTCCAAAATAAAAAGCTATAAAATAACTGCTCCGTCAAGTATATATTTTCATTACCAGCTAAATAATAAAAAAATAATTATTCCCTCGTTTGCTCTATTTAATTAAATCAAAAGAAGCTACTTATTTCATTATATAAATGCAAGTTACAATTACGAAACCAATCTAAGATAAAATGATAAAGCAGATGCATATGATTATGCATTCTCCATAACAAGGCAGCAAAATTTATTGCAAAAAAATTTGCATTTTCACTGTCTTCGGAATCTTATTATTTATTGCAGACGAACTTTGAAGGAAACGCCCTGAAGTGAAGTGATACAGTGTGGGAATCAAGAATTTGGCTCATAAAAACTTCTCAAGAGAACATTATATTTCATTTTTCTTTTCAAAGCCGGTCTTATTTATTTTTAAATCGCGGTTAATACATATTTCTGAAAGTCATTAAAAAGTTATTTATGTATGTATTTCATGCTAAAATAAGAGCAGCTAATTGTTAATCTTTAAAAATATATGTAAATTTAATTTTTGTTATTCTTTTATGATGAACTGTGGAATGCTGCTACATCAAAAGCTTAAAATGTAAAACCTGCTTATGCAGGGAGTTGCTCTTTTAATGTAAACAATTTTTTCAATGAAAACAACAAGGATGCTTTTTAAAAACACATAGGTTGAAAATGTTATATCGTTGTTTTATTCTTTTTAAAATGTGTTAAGTAATATTTTCAGAATTCTCAAAAATATTTGGAGATATTAGCCTTTGTATGAAGATAGTAACGGCGATTCAAGAATTCATAATTTGAAAAATACATAATTTTTAGAATGCATAATACTTTAGTATAGATAATTTTAAAGAAAAGCAGTTTTTAAAAATACTCTTTACTTAACGCAATAGAAAAATAGATGCTTTAATGTCAGGTGTTTATTCTAACTATTTTCTTATTTTTTTATATTTTATTTATAATTCCTCGTTATCTATATTAATAAAAATGGATCTCGAAATGCGTTGCTAAGCGCAAAACTAATGAAAAGCTCGACCAATTCGGCTAATTTTTTTAAAAAATATTTTCTTTAAGACACGAGGATGGTTCTTATGTAGATAAAAAAATGGAAAAACTGCGAGGAAAATAGTTAAAATACACTTTTGTTACTTTCCCGCCAAAAATCTTCATTTCCTTCCCCCACACCAACTGAGTAAGATAGCAGGAAGTAATAAATTATGATTTGTTTAGAAAGAAATACGCGAAGTCAGTTGGTTTTCATTCATAGATAACGGGGTGTTTAAAAAAGAAAGAAAATAGTTGCTTTTATTATTAGTCTGTATGGATATTTAATCTATGCCTGCTCAAAATAAAGTCTGGGCAGGGAAGAAGAAAAAGAATAAAAAGGGGGAAAAAGTTTGTAGGAAGAAAAAAAGGATAGAAAAAAAAAGAAAAGAAAAGAAGGGTGTGTGTGTCACCATTATTTCCTCTGTGCGCGGTATTTTCCAAGCTGTTTTTAAACTTTCGCATCTCTTGAAAACCAATTGTGTCTTTATTTGTTTAGTGTGTTTACATTTATGAAAATTTGAATCTCATTATTCTATAAAAACGTAGAATTTTAGGCCTTTCCCTCCACCATTTAAGTAAAATATCAATTCCGGGACAATCATTGCACGGATAGAAAGAGAAAGATGAGTAGTACAATGAACAGAAAATCTGAAGAAAATAATACTTTAAATGAATTATATGATTATCAAAATGTGTTTGGTTTAAAAAATATTTTGGTGAAAAACCTGTTATGAGACACAACTACATAAAATATTATTTGAAAATTATAGCGAGCATTAATACTGGCGAACCGACTGGTCGCCAAAGACGGCTAGTTAAGATTATAAAATTTGGAAATCAATTGTTTTCCAATTTACTCCAGATGTCGACACTAGATTGGAATAAGATTTTAACTGAATAGATTGGTTTTAATTGGTATTTAGTCCCGAGGATATTAAAATGACATTATGTGCTTTAAAAGGCATAAAAATATACAAAAATAATAAAAAAATTCAGAAATAGGAAATTAATGAAAAATCTTTTACAAAATGCCATCTTGCAAAACAAACTTAATGTGCTATGTAAAAACCTAGTTTTATTATGTGAAATTAGAAAGCTACCAAACTTTGCCCTTCTTATATAGTACTAGGAAATGTGTCCCTCTAGATGGGCTGTTGTCCTGATACAATAACAGAAATATGACTCTCACAAAATAGTTGGAAAGGAGAGAGGATAATGCGTATGGCTTAGAAATAAAAAAATATATATGAACATTTTAGGTGCGAATAAACAGTAATATTAAATTTAATTTCCTTACTCTAAAATCTTCTGAATCCATTATCTTCACTGGCATTCAAATCAAAGCTAATAGTTAAAATCAAATTGAAAGAGGCATTGATACATTAGCAAGTAGTGGGATTAAGTTTGTATATTTTGGAGGAAATACTAAACTTGTATATTTTGGAGATAAGACTAAGTTTGTATATTTTGGAGATAAGACTAAGCATGTATATTTTGGAGATAAGACTAAACTTGTATATTTTGGAGATAAGATTAAGTTTGTATATTTTGGATCAGTATATTTTGGGATAAATTGAATCCGAATATATCTGTTGCTAGACTAAAGTGGTTTAGTAGATGTCGAGCGAGTGAAGAGATCTGAAAGGTACTTACTGCATTAGCAGTTCCTGGAGGGTTGGAGAGCAGGGGGTGGAGCCCCCTAGTAATCAGTCAAAATGCTGTAAGCACACCAAAGGCTAATTTTTCGTAACTATTGCACACCAACGGCATGCAAGTCATTTATGATGTTCTCTGGGATAACACCAATATTAGAGAGTAAGCGAGAAAGTTTTGGGGAGACCATCATCACCGGTTAATTTCAGAAAGACCATTGTATAATTACAATAACCCTCATATTAGAAGAGCCTGTGACACTAGCTTCATAAGCCAGATAACATCTACAATACGCTACTAATTGTATTTATCGGTACCGCTACTTAATTGTATCCATCACGTGTCAATATATATAATTGTCCACTGTCGTCTATCATGTCAAGCAAAGTAGTTTCTTCTTATATTTTTTTAACTATACAATACAGTGTGTGGCGCTAACTTCATCAGTAAAAATGATAACATCTACGATACCGAAGTCGACTTTTGTATTATGGTCATGTTACTCGGCTACTGGCCCTGGCGTCGTAAGCTCGTATCGCGACCTTCAATCGGTACATTGGTGACCTTGGCAACGCAATCTCTTGAAACAGTCGTGGCGCTATCTACCCGCAACAAAAGTCGTCAAACTCACTTGAAGCAAAGCAAACAAGCAAAGTCGTCAGAAACACTTGACGCAAGCAAGCAAAGCAAAAATCGTCAGACATACTTTACGCAAGCAAGCAAGCAAAGCAAAGTCGTGAGACTCACTTGACGTAAGAAAGCAGCAACTCTTCATAACGCTTGGCACTATAAAAACCGTTCGTCCCTCTGCTGACTCACTGCTGTGGGAGTACTGTGGCGCTAGCTTCTTAAGCCAGATAACATCTATGATACTGAAGTCGACTTTTGTATTATGGTCATGTTACTCGGCTACTGTCCCTTGGGTCGCAGTTTCGTATCGCGACCTTCATCCGGTACGAGCCTATTATTTTTTGGAATTGTATTTTATTTTGAAAAATATTAACGCTTTTCTTATTATGTGTTAATTTTTAAAATAGTCTCTCTCTTTAATATATATATGTAGAAACTCTTTTTTTTTCTCACAAGAAGCCAATTCATTTGTCCTTTCATTATCTATTTTTTTCCTTATTTGCACCCCATTTTTCACTTTTCACTTAATTTCTTTCCGTGATTTCGATATTCGGTATCCTGTTCGAACCCTATTGGTCGCATAAATCACCCTTCAATTAACTCGCGCTCCCCAACTGCCCACTGGACTGTGAAGCCATCGAAAATCGCTTTCCGAAATTGAAAGCGAAACCCCCTGAGGGCGAAATTGGGTGATCGGCGCATGAAAAGTTTATTGACACCCATGGCTGACCACGGCGGGGTCGGTTCGGAATCGCTCTCTTGCGCGCTAATAAAAATGACGGATGCCGACGTGACAGTTAATGATTATCCGGAAACATTCTTGTGGGACAGATCGATGGGGTGAGGCGATCGGGGTCATCAAAGTCACGCGTTGGAGAATGTTACAAACTTTCATTGACAGATTACAGAAATAATGTATGATCAACATGACGAATGGCAATGTGGATATATACAAAATTATGTACATTGGGGATCTTGACTCATTTGAAGCTGTCAGTCTTAATAAATACAAAATCATGTACACCTTGGCTCTTGGCTCAATTGAAGCTGGCAATATTGTCAAATACAAAATTATGTACATTGTGGATCTTGACTCATTTGAATTGCCAATATTAATGAATACAAAGTCATGTACACCTTGGCTCTTGGCTCATTTGAAGCTGGTAATATTGTCAAATTAAAAATTATGTACATTGTGGATATTGACCCATTTGAAGTTGCCAATCTTGATGAATACAAAGTCATGTACACCTTGTCTCTTGGCTCATTTGAAGCTGGCAATATTGTCAAATACAAAATTATGTACATAATGGATCTTGACTCATTTGAATTGCCAATATTAATGAATACAAAGTCATGTACACCTTGGCTCTTGGCTCATTTGAAACTGGTAATGTTGTCAAATACAAAATTATGTACATTGGGGATCTTGACTCATTTGAATTGCCAATATTAATGAATACAAAGTTAAGTATACCCTGGTTCTTGGCTCATTTGAAACTGGTAATATTGTCAAATTAAAAATTATGTACATTGTGGATATTGACCCATTTGAAGTTGCCAATCTTGATGAATACAAAGTCATGTACACCTTGTCTCTTGGCTCATTTAAAGCTGGCAATATTGTCAAATACAAAATTATGTACGTAATGGATCTTGACTCATTTGAATTGCCAATATTAATGAATACAAAGTCATGTACACCTTGGCTCTTGGCTCATTTGAAACTGGTAATGTTGTCAAATACAAAATTATGTACATTGGGGATCTTGGCTCATTTGAAGTTTTTAATATTGTCAAATACAAAATTATGAATCATTGTGTGCCCTGACTCATTTGAAGTTGGCAATATTGATATTAATGAAATTGACACATTGTGGACCTTGACTAATTTGAATTGCCAATATTAATAAATACAAAGTTATGTACATTTTGGCTCTTGACTCATTTGAAGCTGGCAATATTGTCAAATTCAAAATTATGTATCATTGTATGCTTTGGCTTATTTGAAGTTGGCAATATTGACATGTACAAAATTATGTACATCGGGGATCTTAGCTCACTTGAAACATTGAGGATCTTGGATCATTTAAAGTTTGAAATACAAAAATATGCACACTGTGGATCTTGGGTAATTTAAAGGTCACAATTTTTATATAACTTAATTTGTACATCGTGAATCTTGACTCAATTGAATTTAGTAATATTGATATATACAAAATTATGTAAATTTTGCATCTTGGGAGTCATTTGCAGTTGGTAATACTGATGCTCTCAAAATTATGTACATTGCGGATCTTGGCTCATTTGTAGTTGGTATTATTGATTAATGCAAAATTATGCCCATCTTGGATCTTTGCTCATTTGAAGTTGACAATATTATTGTCTACAAAAATATGCACACTATGAATCTTGAAGGTCACGATCATTTGAAGGTCACGATTTTTATATAACATAATTAGTACACAGTGGGTCTTGACTCCTTTGAAACTCTTAAAATTTACATATAGAAAATTATGTACATTTTGGATCTTGGGAGACATTTTATCACAATAATGTACATTGTGTATCTTGGCTCATTTGTAGTTGATATTTTTTTATATATACGAAATTATGTACATCGGGGATGTTGGTTCATTTGAAGTTGGCTACATTGATTTATGCAAAATTATGCACATTGGGGATCTTAGCTCATTTGAAACATTATAGTTCTTGGATCATTTGTAGTTGGCAATATTAATGTGTACAAAAATATGCACACTGTGGATCTTGGATCATTTGAAGGTCACAATTTCGATAGAACTTGATTAGTGGATCTTGACTCATTTGAAGCTAGTAATATTGATCTATACAAAATTATGTATCCAGTGGAACGTGGTTTAATTGAAGTTGGCAATATTGATGCATACAAAATTATGCACACCGCAGATCTTGGAATATTTGAAACTATGAATTTTGATATATACGAAACTATACGCTCCATGGATGCTCGCTCATTTGTAGCTGATAACATTGATATATATGAAGTTATGCACATTGGGGATCTTGGCTCAAACGAAAAATTGTGGATCTTAACTCATTTGAAGTTGACAATATTAATGTGTACAAAAATAGGCACACTGCGGATCTTGGCTCACTTGGAGGTCACAATTCAGATGTAACTTAATTATACACCATGTATCTTGATTCATTTGAAGCTAGTGATATTAATATATACAAAATTATGTACATGCTAGATCTTATGGGCATTTGAAGCTGGCAATATTGATATATACAAAATTATGTGGATGTGGTTCATTTGATGCGTACAAAATTATGCACACCTAAATTCTTGGTTTATTTGAAGCTAGCAATTTTGATATATACGAAATTATGTACACCATATTGTTCACTCATTTGAAGCTGTTAATATTGACACAAAATTATGTACACAGTGGACCGATTCAGCTCTAACTTAATTGAATCAAAATATGATAACTTAATTGAACCAATCATCTGTAAATTAATTGAGCTAATACATCTCTAACTACAATGAATCAACTCATTTCATAATTAACCCAAACCAATCTTTGGAACAATTTATTTTATGTAGTCATGTTTTTTATTCTTTTCCAAAATTAAATTTTAGCCCAAAATGTATTATGTTAAAATGTATTAAAAACCACAAATCATTTACATTAAATTTTGATTAAAAAATTTCTAAATAAATATTTGTTTTCCAAGAAATAACCATCTGGAATATTCGAATATTCATTATCTAACTTTCTATTTACTAAAAATTTACGCATAATTTTTTTGTCACGTATGCTCTAATTTACAGGTAGCATAGTATAAATTAATATGCTGGTGCATATGTTTTTGCAAATTTAAAATATCTCTCATGAATTTTCCAAATACTAATATATGCACTCAAATTTCCATTTTTCTTTTAAAATTAATGAATGAATGAATAGAAACCCATTATGTTTTCTCAAAATGCAAATGGGTTTTCCAGAAAAACCATATTTCTCATTTTAATTTCATTCCTATTGTCATTTCGGCATTATATGACAATGCTGGTAAAAGCAAAGATTTCGCAACCGCAACGGCAATAAATCAAATTTTGTTACATGATAAGGAAATGAAATGAAAATTCATCTGGTGGGCGTTTCTTTATTCTCAGTTGAAAGGCGGTACATGAGCTTTTATCTGCACAGCTTATTAAAGATTCGAACGCAGGTTGGCGATGAAGGGCAAAGGTCTTCCAGTCGCAAGCGGTCTTTGATGATCTCCTGGAATTAAACGAATAAAAGAAAAACTTTAGACCAGAAACGAAAAAATAAAAGTTATTCCGATTACACGGAAACACAGATCGATCTTCTGTTTTCCCCTTTCAGAATGTCAGTCGACCGCAATCACCCGTGCGGAAAGTTTTGTCGGGAGGGACGTTAGGAGTGACTCATATCTCAAGGTCGTTTTGTGGGTGAAAAGGTGACATCTTACAATTGCTCTTATTGATTTTTTTTAAAAAAAATCATATTGCCAAAAATATGACATATTGTTGAAAATTTTGCAGTGACAGTATGAAATACTGAATACTTTTTTTTTTTTTTTGCTAAATAAAACAATGTCCAAAAATGAAATCTACGGTAACAAATTTCAAGTTATCATGTGAGAACATTATTATTTTTAAGTGATTATTTATCTTAATTAATTTAGTAATTGATAAATTTAAACTGGTTTGAAAAATTACGAGACTTCTCTCTCTAATGATATTTTTTTAACTCTTATTTTCAATTTTTCTAGGTGGCAAACAAAATTTTGGAGCTCGACCGATTTTAAGACTAAAAAAGAATAATAAAAACAGTAATTTAGACAAAAATTTCTCTATTATTAGTAGCTATTGTATATTTGATAAAATCCGATAAACATAATGCACATCG
>JAOUZG010049478.1:1288325-1308345 GCA_026289955.1 Argiope argentata
TAATCTACTAATTTCACAAGAAACTCTCTGGGTTTCCGCGTTATCATTAAAGCAATGTTCTGCCTTTTCTCGAGAGCTATTCATCGCTCACACTCTTATGAACGTCTACTTTTCTTGAATGCCAATCAAACGACAAAGTCTTTTCTACTTAATTTTCAAGATGATGGGAATACGCTGCCATCTGAGGTTCAGAAGAGGAACTAATCCCGATAGATATTAAGCAGACCTAGTTTATTAAACGTCTCGGTGGAGGTTTAACAAGCAGTAAGAACAGAAGTCAATACTTAGTCAGAAGTTAATAAATAGTAAATAATATTTATGCTTATCGGAATCTGTGTAACTACGAAACTATACAGTAGTATTTCAAAAGTACCTGAATATTATGAGAGTATTCTTCATATCTGCTTAATTTGTACGAATAATCCTCCGTCAATTTGAAATTGTGATATCTATTTGACTGATTTCTTAAACATCTGATGTCTATTTCCATGTTTTCTAAAAACATTCCAGATTTTCTGAGAGATTTATGAAATTATGAAACCAACACTACAAATATATCTGATATTGTTTAATATCTGACTTTAAAAGAGTGTGCTTCTGCTGCAGATGTAATCAAAAGCCATGAAATGGAACTTATGGGAACTTGAAATTAAAAAAAAGATTTGTGATTAAAAAATGAGTAAAAATAACAATATGCTTTTGACGGTAGTTTTTGTTATGAAAGTATCATATACAGTTATTGGGTAATATAGAATTTGAGATTTTATAGGAAAAAAAAAGACTCTCGACAGTAGGCCGGCACATTGGAATTCTGTGTGATTCGAGAGGTTATTAAGTACCCATACAGATCGATACGAGAAGTTATAATTTCTATAGCTGTTTCTTTAATATTTAAAACAATATCCGGATATTAAATTATCCACAAGAGTATTTCTCCAATTCTTTAAATGTATCTAGATATGCACATCTGAATAATTTCTAGAACTGTCTCTTTAATATTTTAAAAGTGTCCTGATATTAAATGATGCACAGAGTTTTCCTCCAACCAATCAAATGCATCTTTGTATGTATCTGACTAGTTCATAGAACTATTTGTTTAATATTTCGAAAAAATCCGAATACTGAGTTATCCACAAGAGTATTTCTCCAATACTTTAAATGTATCTAGATATGTATATCTGAATAATTTCTAGGACTGCCTCTAATAATTTAAAAGTCCCGGATATTAAATGATGTACAGAGTTTTCCTCCAACCAACCAAATACATCTTTGTATGTATCTGATTAGTCCATAGAACTGCTTTTTTTATTATTTCAAAAGTATCCGGATACTGAATGATTTATGAGGTTATTTTCCCATGATTTCAAACGTACTGATATGTACCTGAGCTATTGAAAGATATTTAACATTTTCCTTTTTCTACTTTCTCATATACAAAGTATAGAAAAAATAAAGTAATCGTTAAAAAAAATTTGGAAGCGTGATTTATATTAATCTCCACGTTTTAGATCTTTAAGAGCACAAAAAACGTACTTTTTCAAAGTATGTTTTTCACAAAGATAATTCGAAAATTCTTTGGGCTACAAGATTGAAATTTGGTATATGGTCTTTATACCAAGTATACAGATTTCTATCAATTCGTTTCAATAAGTTCGTTTGTTTAACTGTTCGAATATAAAGGCCCTATCACACGGCGAAATTCCGTCAGCACTTTCGACGGCAAACAATGACGAAAGTGACGTCACTTGAGGATTTGCTGTCTGGTAAACCTAAAAACTTAGGTTCACGTTATAATGTATTTATCGCTCTTTATCCGTTACTCCTACTTAGTGAATATTGGCAATTTTCTTATTTCATAATTCGTGGGATTCTTGTCAAGACGTTGCTTTAATTTGCAATTAAATCCGGGATAATTTTTTAAGTGATCCCATTAGGCTTCAATGAATGCAAAAGCATTACAATAATATACATTACAATAATAGCTGTAATTTTTTTAAAAATTCAAACTATCTTGAAATTTGTCCATTGCAATTCTAGTGAAACATTATCGAATTAATTGAAATTGAATCACTTCTGCTTCAAATTTAATTTTTTTAAATGCTTAATACTATGAATATAATAAGGATTGTAAAATGAGACAAGTTGTACATTTATCGAATTTGAAAATACTTTTCTAGCCATTTTTTCCTTTAAATGTCATTTTCATTTCTAATAGTATCAATCTTTTTGTTATTTATTGTAAATATTTATCGTGTCATTCTACTAATTGTAATGTTTTTATCAAAATTAATAACAATGAATTCTATAAAATAATAAAACTTTTTAATTATTCTTAGTAACAGTTTTGTAATTATTTTTGTTGTAATAATGACAAGTTAGTAGTAGTTTTTGTAGTAATAATGACAATTGTTACTAATTTATCAAAATTAGTAACAATGAATTCTGTAAAATAGGGAAACTTTTTAATTTTTCTTAGTAACAGTTTTGTAATTTTTTTTTGTAGTAATAATGACAAGCAAAAAAAAAAATGCTCCTTTTGTGTTTGTATTTTATAAATTCCTTTAAATGCATCTTATCAATATTAAATTTGAAACAAAAATATATTGAAAAGAAAAATGATTTGCGGGTGTGCATCCAATTAAGCTTAAAAGGTGCATGCCATCATAAATAGTGCTGAAATTTTAAAATCAATTTTAAGTACCTTAAAAGTGCTTATTTTTCTGGAAAAGTGAAAATAAAACAAAAATTCATAAATAAAACAGAAGAGGAGTGCCAATACATTTAAAATAAAATTAAATAACTTTTGAAATCTAATGATTTTTGTCTATATGAAAACTGATATTTGTTGGATCCATCTCGACAAATTTTAGGTTTTGTGTATAGTATAAAAATAAAAACTACTATTTCTAGATGTGAAGTACAAATAATTAAAGTTAGGAATTTGAAATATGGCAAGAAATTGATTCTGGAACATAAAAAATTCACTAAGAACATATTTTTTGGAATTTTAATTAAAAATAAAAACAGGATTTAAATGCATTACCACCATATCATTGAATAAGAAGTATTTTTTACTCTTTTAAATTTGATTGAATATTTTTCCCCTCCTTTTTATTAAAAAAAATTTTTTTTTGAGAATGTATATTGGACTTGATTTGTATTTATCATTCCTTTAAATAATTTTTATTTTCCCACATCAGTTCAAAATTATAAAACAATTCATCGAATAGGATTCTTCATTTGATAAATATTTGTAAATTCTAAGGCAATACACTATTTAGTCTCGCTCATTTCTAAAATTTCTTTTAAAAAACATGAGTTATGTTTTTTTTTATTTTATTTGCAACTCCAGAGCTTTTTTAAAAAAAATCTTTGTGGATTTATTACCAATATTTGTGAAAAATAGGAATCATTAAATTATTTTCATTCAATAATAATAATCAAAAATAATTTTCCAAAATATGTTATTGCATTTTCATTAGTTTTTTCAAAGCTAAATAATTAAAACTTCATTTATCTTTACATAGATATTAAAATACAGGTTTGTCGTAAAATTTCAAATTGCCAAGCATTTAAATAAAATAATAACCTCCACATTACATCAGGAATGAGAAGCAATAAAACACTTGTTTTTTAGGCTGACCATTTCCAAATGTGTGGCCATTCTATGCAACTTTCTCAATGCAAATGTAGAATCAGAAATATCATTCTAAATTAACTGTTAATTTGTTAAATTTAAAAGAAAAAAATATGGAAAAAGAAGCCTAAATTTTATTGTCTATCATACAAAAGGTGATTTAGTGTTTTGCTAATGATAAAAGTATGATCATTTTTCTATTTTTGTCAAAACCAAATATGTTTTATATTTCTGCAACATTGCAGGAACATCTAAGTATTAAAATTTAAAATCGCTATTATATTTTTCATTCCAACATTGGAGTTAAAATTTTTTAATTATATAGAAGCTGTTTACAAACTATTTAAGGAATTACTATAATCAAAAGATTATACCATTATTTGAATAAATAAAGGCTGAATATGGCCAAATATATTTCACAAAAAGAAAACAATACACATCAGCATTAATATTTTTTTTATTTACTTAAAAATATCCTGTTGGATCTCTGAAAATTCCATCACAAGTTCGAAGATCCTTCTAGAGAACTATTCCCCATACGGTAGTATAAGTTGCCCCACAGAATGGGAAAAAGATACCGAAACTATTTTTAGTATTTAGTAATATGTAAGATTAAATGCATGCATTTTTAGTATAGTAGCGCCAATTACGAAATTCTTGGCACGCTACGTCACTTCCAAAGTTTCACATGATTGGTTGAATTTCGTTTGTAAACAATATTTCCGTCACTATCGTGGACATTTTCAAGCAGGTTAGAAAAAGTTGACGATGACGGAAATCTTGCTTGACCGGTTGCCTGCGAGCACAAATCGACAACTGATGACGAAAGTGCTGACGGTATTTCGCCGTGTGATAGGGCCTTAAGTTAACACGATAACTACTGCCGGCCTCCTATCATAGGGGCAACACGTCTACCCCGTGATCTAAACGTTCCTGGTTCGAGTCCCAGTTCAGGCGTGGTTGTTCTTCTGTGTTCTATCTATAAGTTGTGTGAATGCGGCTCCCTTGTGAAGGGGGCTGCACAAGACAATATGATTTGGCGAAAAGTAAAAGTCGTACTCTTGGCCCTAGTGAGCGCTATTGCAAAACAAGAGGCGCTGATTAGGCTTAACCCCTTAACAGGTTTACCCGTACGCCGTACGTGCATCGATTTATCAAATTTTGATATTTGTAAACAAAAAATAAATCATTCATAACAGTTATAATTCAATAGTAAAATGATTTCGAATACGTAGATAAGCCGAGTATTCGATGGATTTCCATTTGAATCAAAATAAGAAAATATTCCCAAAATAGAAGGTGTCATCTTAGTACATAGTAAGATTAAGCGGTTAAATCGCTGACTACCTCAGCGAACTTGTCCATGGCATGTTCCATAAGAAACAACAACACGATCACTATAAAATGAAAGCTAGGTAGATAAGGTTTCGTGCACATATTTAACTTCTATAGTGTAGTCACGTGTCAGATTTTGAAACAAATCGAACTATGCGTTGACCGTTTGTCTGCTTGCACCTTCAAAAAAATGGCAATTCAAAAACGCAATGACTTAACTATATCAAATTGGGTATGGGATTTTGTGACAGCAGGTATAGTGTTTCCTCTAATTTTTGTTGCTATCAATTGAAAAGAACATGTCTAATGCGCAAAACTTTGATGTTCAGATACTATTAGTGGTTGGCAAGGGATTAATCGCAAAAAACCCCTCCGAAGAAAGATACAACGGATTCAGTTGTTGTTTCTAATGGCATTTGCCATGGACAAGCTCACTGAAGCAGTCAGCAATTTTAAGCCGAGGGGGCGTCTCTTGTTTCAAGTAGCGCCAACCAGGGCCAAGAGCACGTCTTAGCTACTCTCTCATCACATTCGCTTGCACAGCCACTTTTTACAGGGGAGGGGGGGCTTATTTACACACCTCACAGGTAGTACACAGAAGAACAACCATGCGCTGACCGGGACTCGAACCCGGGAAGCCCAGATCACGAGGAAGACACGCTACCTCTGAGCCAGAATGTCGTCAATAAAGATTCTAAATCCATGCCAAAAAGTTAATAATTTGTAATTATTGCGTACTATTCGAAGCGTTCTTTGGCATGGTAAGTTTAACAGAATTCATTCGAGAAAGTTTCGAGGAAACCATTTCCATTGGATAAAGATCAGTTAAAGTTCCCAATGAAGCGTTCTTTTTATCGTTTCAGTTTGATTTTTATAATTTTTAAGAATATTGAAATGTAAAATAAATCTGAATTATATTTTCGAAGGGAAGTGTAAAAGAATTTTGTAGAGTACGCAAGAATTTGTTATTTATTTATCTTCAAATTGTATCTTCCTTTTAATTTGAAATATATCTCCCATCTACAGAAACTGTACAGATATCTCCTTATACATAAATATAAAAATTTATTCAGAAATTTTTTTCTCACAAACAACAAAAAACTAATGCAATTCTTAAACTTATTATGCTTCTTTAATTCATTTTATTCCAACATTATTCACCAATGTTGGTTGATTAAGTTTTTCAGCGAAAGGACCAAAACAGAGACCAAACTATAAAAACACATATGTTGAATTATAAAAGCAAAAGAATAAAGGATAAGATAAGGATAATTCACCAAGGATAATGGTTAATTAAGAATTTCAGAATTATAATCACAAAAATTAGACAGGTCTGGAATATAAAGTAAGATTACGACCTACTCCCCCCGTTTATAAACTTATCAAATCCCCGGATCTTCATGGGATAGGGTTATCTTAGTGTTGAAAGCAAACTTCTTTGGAAGACAAAAAGATAAAAAGCCAGACCATTTAGCAGCTAGAAATGACTTCTTAACAGATACACCAAAAAGAACACAAAGGCCGCATTGCTTCATGGGATTTCCAAATGGCGAAAGAATCTTTCTCTTTTTTTAACAAAAGATTTATCATCTGGTTATCATTTCCCACTCGTTTCCTCGTAGCGAAGACGGAAAAAGAAAAAGCAAACCTTTAGCCTCCGTTTCTTAATCAGGTTAACTTTCTTAATTCAGAAGAAGAAAGATACTTTCGTTCAATCCTTCCCAACAGGAAATGTCAGACGATTCGTATGCATTCCGAATGAAGAAGGGATGCGCGAAAGGGTTGTCAACTCATCTTTAAGGCAGGTGGTCGACTCGTTTTTATCCGTCATGTTTCATAAACCGATAGTGTCGGCGTGATGTTGCTAGATGTTCTTGAGGTTAGAGTGTCTTTACATATAAATGATATTTATTTACTTGTTTATTGCAGACTTAAATAGGGGGGGAGATCTATTTTCTTTTTCTTTTCTTTATTGAAAAGATATTTTTAAAATTTCACATCACACATTCACAATTTATTAATTTAATAAGTAGAATTTTATTGCTACTGAATGCTGAGGCAATTAAACACATTTGATACAAACGGATTTCGTTAAACATTTGGCAGAAATTTTCAAATTTGGCTGTTATTTCAGATTTTAAATTTCATCTGTATAGCTTGAAGCGTTTTTGTGATTTAACGCATTTTCAGACCGACAGACACACACACAACACCGCTTCATGCCCCTGAAACTATAACCACCTGGTTATTTAAAAAGGGTAATGAGCATGAAGTGGAACATATAATGAAAGTGACCGTTGTTAGATGTCACACAATTATCGGTTAGAATTTAATAATAATAGGGGATTTTAGTTTTGAATTAAAGACATACATGCACACGCACACACACACACACACAACACCGCTTCATGCCCCTGCAACTATAACCGCCTGGTTATTTGAACAGTGTAATGGGCATGAAGTGGAAGATATAAGGAAAGTGACTGTTGTTCGACGTCACACAATTATCGGTTAGAATTTCATAATAATAGGGGATTTTAGTTTTGAATTAAAGAAAGCTGGAAGTAGTGAACTGTTTGAAATTTAAATGGAAAGTGACTTTGACAGGTAGATATAAAGAAAAAATGGTGTTTGGGTATTTTCCCAAACACCATTTCATACTTCGACCATTTTAGTACCATTTGACGGTAGACATTTTTATAGTTTGGGATTATCCCGTCGACCATTTTCGCTATACACGATATTACCGCCAAAAGGTAACAAAAGGATTGGCGAATTTTCGGGAGAATTTGGCGCATTTTTGCGAGCATTGATAGGTCGACGAGGTCATTCCAAATTATCAAAATATATATATTTGGAACTAGGGGAGATCTGAAAAGTAGTTTTTCGCCAAAATAACGAATTCAATTTTTTTCACGAACACAATGCTATTCTATATTACGTTTAGAAAGAAAAATGTAGCTAAGTCGTAGTCTTGGCCTTAGATGGCGCTACTTGTAAAACCAGAGACGCATATTTCCGGCTTAAAATCTGTTGATGCTTCAGAGGGGCTTGTCCATAGCAAGCTCTATAAGTAACAACAACAACAGAAAGAATTAAACGCTTAAATTGTAGCTAAGTCGTACTCTTGGCCCTAGATGGCACTACTTGTGAAACCAGAGACGCATATCACCGGCTTAAAATCTGCTGATGTTGCAGCGAGCCTTGTCCATGGCAAGTGCCATAAGTAACAACAACAACAGAAAGAAAATAAATACGTGGAGAATTGAACGCTTAAATTGTAGCTAAGTCGCACTCTTGGCCCTAGATGGCGCTACTGGTAAAACCAGAGACGCATATTTCCGGCTTAAAATCTGCTGATGTTTCAGCGGGGCTTGTCCATGGCAAGTGCCATAAGTAACAACAACAACAGAAAGAAAATAAATACATGGAGAATTGAACGCTTGAAATTTTGTATTTTCTTCAAATTAAATCAAATTTTGAAAGAAATTCACTCTGTATAATAATAACAATATAATCTCTATTAGAAAAATATTGCAAAAGAAATGAGTTAAAATTTCCAATCTATTATTTCTATTATCCAATTTTCTATCTATTATATCATTATCAAGAAATTTTTATGTGCACGGATTTAAATTTATGATTTGTCTATAGTTGAAGACATCGATTAGAAAACCATTAACTCCATCGGTAAACCCTTAATCATAAGACTGGTTAGAAAACCATTAATCGATTAGAAAACCATTCTTTATTCTTAATGGGGAAAATTATAATTAAATGAAGGAAAACAAATATTAAAAGGAAATACTGGAATTTCCTTTCTAAATTGAAGATGTCACTTCAGAATAGTTCATTGCTTTTGCGTGCTTCCCCATTATTTTATAACCGCTTTTTTTCTCTGAAATAGTTCCTTTGGTGTTTCCGAAAACATTGAGTACAATAATTTGACTCCATTCATGAATCAGATCAACGATTATCTTCCGTTGGTTGCACTTTCTAGCGATATTTCCTTTATATATTCCTTGTTTACTTCAAAAACTGATCTTCCTTTTGCTTTATCGTTTACTAAATATAAAGAAAGTATTGGAATCGTCAATAATTTCAAGTTCTAACTTTTAACGTATATCCATGTTTTAGACCCTTGTAATGACTTGATCCTGATCGATCAAATAAACGGGTAGCGTTTAAACACAAATGTTTTATTTACAGTTTTATACAATAAAAACAAAAACTCGTCTTCATCTAGGTTAATATGCTGGGAAATATTTACATCTGTATTAACAATTCCACGACTAATACAAAGAAACTAACAGACTGTTAGCGTATCCGACTACTGCGTGTAGCTCAAGACATCTACGGATATAACCAGTAGATCTTTAATCAAACTCGAGAGAAAGTGGTATCTCTTCAGCTCAGCTCATCACATTTCAGCTCATATCGTCATCACTTTCTTTCAAAACCTTCCATTTTTACCTCGGTCAAACTCCGCCTCTCAGGTAGGAATTGGCGTGCTGGAGATGCCAATCATCCAATAATTCTTCAGAAATATTCCCAGTGATCAGTAGTTAACCGTGGGAATAATTTCTAATTATCCACGCTGACTCTCCACAATAGGGAAATATTTAAACCTGGAGGTTTTAGTACTTTTTTCTTCAAAAGGCCGGAAAACGCATGTGTGGTTCATTATTTAAACGTTATTCAAGTTCTTATGTTCCCTTAGAAGAAATAGTTACATCTGGGGGTTTGACACGGTGTCCTTCTTCAAAAGGCCGTAAAACGCATGGGTGGTCTATTATCTAGACTCTATTCACGTCTAGATCGTGACACTAAAGGGGGAGAATTTCAAAAGGCGATTACAAAGGAAGAAATCGTCCCCCAGCTGACCAGATGTAATAATGTTCAAACATGTGTCTCATAGAAAGGGAAGGAATTTTTACAACTTCTTTACACACTCTTGAAATAAACACATTTTTTGGAAAATATGTGTGAATAAAAAATCCTATAACTGACTCTCCGACCCACCCGAAGGCACACGGATAATAAATACTGAATGACCGGACCAGCAGCAATTTTGATGGAATTATGATTAAGTCCTAAGGGTACAACCATTCCCCGAGGAAATATCTCCCATCATCAATGGGAGGAGCAAGACTTCTTCTTTATGTGTACCATCCAGCTCAGGGGTTATCCTCGTCACCTCGGTGGTGAGATTCAACTACCAAAATGGAAGCATCTCATCCTCATTTCGAGGGGTCTTCAAGGGGGTATCTGTCTGTCAAAACAATCTCAAAAACACTTTTAGTTAGACGGATGAAATAGCTATCTAGTCTTTAAGCCAAATTTGTAGATTTCTATCAAATTTTGAGCAAAATCTATTTAGATGAAGTCTGTCTTTCCAGCTGTCCGTATATAAGTTTAAAAAAATAATTACAAAACGAAAATAGCTAGATGAGTTTAGTTATATTAACGCCCCATTGTAACCATAACGGTCAACACTACGGCTATTTTGGGACGGACTCGTAATTTTGAACCATGGTCAGATGGCGAGGATGATATCTGAGCTAGCATATTCCTCTCCACTCCACACCAATGGAAGAACATTTGGCCATGACAGATTTAACGGGCAACAGACCCCTTTACACGACTGTTCTTCAATGTAGTAGGGGCTCGAGCCTAAATCCCTACAGCTCACAAGCCGAGACCTTACCAACGGGTCACCAAGGCCCCAATAGCTAGATAAATGAAATTTGGTATATTGCCATCCCCTTTTATTTGCTAGAATTAAAAGAATAGAAGAAATAATGGAAACTTCAAAGAATATGAACTCGTGATTTTGTCGAATACCTATATTTCGGACCTCCCTGAGTTCAAAAAGGACGTTTCTAATAAATGCCCTTCCATCTGTCTGTCTATCCATGACAAAGATAACTTAATAACATTTTGAGCTAGAAGGATGATATTTGTTATACCTCCTTTACGCCGAATCTATAATCCGGCTTTCTGGCACAGAGGTAGTGCGTCTTCCTCGTGTTCTGGGAGTCCCGGTTCGGACATGGTTGCTCTTCTGTGTGCTATCTGTGAGATGTGTGACTGTGCCCCCCCCCTTTAAAAAGGGGCTGTGCAAGCAAACGTGGTGAGTGTGTAGATACGTCGTACTCTTGGCCCTAGTTGGCGCTACTTCAAAACAAGAGACGCTTCTTTCGGCTTAAAATCTGCTGATATAATCAGCGGGGGGTTGTCCAGGGCAAGTGCCATAAGTAACAACATCAACATATAATTTCTATCAAATTTTGTTCACGAAGCCGACATTTTACCATGAGGCCACGACCACTTTTTCATTTTGATTGCATTGTCAAAATAAATAATATTGGAAATGGTCAAATGAATAAATTGGAAAAAGTTATTTATCGCCTTTTGGTAACCAATTTTGCCCATTTCAAATATTAAATTACTAAACATAGCTTTGTAATTGAAGAAAGTATTAGAAATTCTTTCAAGAGACAATATTAAGTACGAAGACTCTCGAATAAGATATCCTAACAGTATGGATTCAATTAGTAACTAGCTTTTACCCGCGACTTCGTACGCATGGAACGACACACAACAAACCTGAAAATAATTTATATTAAATTCCGTATTATTTAAAATCAAAATAAGTCTATTGATTTATCGATCAGGATTGAGATAGCTACAACAGTATTAAACACATACTTTTTTAAACTTTTAATTAAAATAAAAATACAGTTGCCAACAATTGCAACACACAGAAAATGCCTGAATTTTCAACGCCAATTGGTACAATGCAAATGCGTGAATTTTCTACACCAGTTGAGGTAATGCTAAGCAGATTAGAAATTTTTAATTTCTTTTATTCTGTTTTATTTTAACTCAAAAGTACTTCAAAAATGAATCCTAAAAGTCGATTAATTGACAATGTTTAATGTTAAATTCATCAAACACTAAGAAAATAAACTGAATCGCTTGAAATAATCGGACGAAAACATATCAAGCCTAACCTCGTTAGCGTGGGAAAAAACAAACTGAAGTCTTACTGATTTGCCGGTGGGCATAGAAGATTTTTGGCGCAAAAGTAAGAGAAGTGCCGTTTTTACTATTTTCATCTCAATTTTTCCCTTTTTTTCTCTCTATAAGAACCTTCCACTTCTCTTAACGAAAATATTGCAAAAGAAAATTAGTGAATTGGTCGAGCCGTTCTCGAATTTTGCGCTTGGGAACACATTTAGTGATTCATTTTTACTTATATAGATAAACGATTGTTGTCAGCTATGTTGTTAATTTGAGTATGTATTATCATTCTAAGATGCGAATCATCATGACTCCAATAAATACTGTGGATATTTGGCGAAATTGGCGAACTTGGAACTCTCCGATGTAAAAGATTTATCACTAAACTCTTTCTTTTTTTTTAACGTTTACATTGAAAATACGTCATCATTGATACTATAGAACGAAATACAAACGATCGCACATAGATAACATCATTTGGCGGAATTCACTAATCGGTTCTCTTTTCATTTCGTCAATAAATCAAAACTCGCCAAAGGCTGAAATCAAGATGGCGATTGACGTTGATGATATAAAAAGTCGTTGATCATATTTAAAATTCCTATAAGGTGAAATCCATTAATTGGCATCCTTTTATATCGCCTATTAATAAATTGTCACCATTGCCAGAAAGCAAGATTGGCGACATGATAAGTTGACGATTGGCGATTTGTCAACCAATGGCGACATAAAGGGATACCAGATACTGGATTTCCATCAATTGAAATTTTAATATACTACCCGTTACAGTACAAGTTAAGTTGTGTTTCTTAAATATACTTTTAAAACTTCCGCTAGTACATTCTCTTCCTTAACAAGAAAAATAACAATTACTTTTTCGTTAATGAGCGCCAAAGTAGGTACAACATTCGCCAAACATACATCCGGTAATTACACATTCATTCACACTTCTGAATGAAAGGTATACAAAAAGCGTAAAGAGCACTAAAAGAGGGCAAGAATTTAACTCCGCGCGCCGTTTTACGCCGGGCTTTCTTTTGAGTTGCGAGTAAAGAAAGTGAACAACGGTTCCACTTTTAATCTCTGCGAGATACAATAACACATTCCTTAAGTGGCGATCAATTAAAGGTGGAAAATGAAATGAGTGAATGTTCGGTATGCTTCGCTGGTCGCGGGGCGTTGATCAAGAGCCCATTAAGGCTGAATTAGAGCAGAAAACCTTACCTGAGTTTGGCGTGCATTTTAATCATTAATATTACACCAAATATTAGAAGTCGTGAAATTGAAGGGAGTAATTTGTAATATTAAATGACTTTTTTACAGGAATAATTGTGAACATTTCCGATTTTTGTAAATCTGACAATAGCGTGTTTTCAACTTTTAGTTCTATTAAAAGTCGAAATCTTAAATTCGTATTCTAATTGCTTTCATCATTAGTAGTTTATTCTTTTCCCTGATTACTTATATTTTAAGAATAAATTATATTATATAACAGCAATTTGTTCTTGAATTTGATATATTACTAAACCAACATTAATTTCATATTTTGACCAGGAAGCGAATCAAAACAGAAATAAATGGAAGCATATTAAATGAACTGTTTTTATTTTTCTTTTCCTTCTTAGAATAATTGTAATTCTTAGTAATTAGAATTAATATGAGAGCTTGTTCTTACTCCCGGAATTTTACTCTTCATTGTATTCTTAGAAAAAAACTTTAAATTATGTCTATCTGTGGGTATACGAAAACATCATTTTAGAAATGGAATAAGCAGTACAAATTAAATGTGTTCTTTTTTCCGTTTTTAGTTGGTTCTATCCGATGTCTGCATTTGTAAATAAAGACAAGTTAAATAAATGTTTTAAAAAACGAGTTGGTATTAAAATTTTGATGAAAAAGAACTCGAATTTTAGAAACTTAATAAACAGTACAAATTAAATGTGTTATTTTTTCGATTTCTAATTGGTTCTATCCGATCTCTGCGTATATGAATTAACACAAGTTAAATACATGTTTTAAAAAACGAGTTTGTATTAAAATTTTGATGAAAAAGAATTCGAATTTTAGAAATGGAATAAGCAGTACAAATTAAATGTGTTCTTTTTTCCGTTTCTAGTTGGTTCTATCCGATCTCTGCGTATATGAATTAACACAAGTTAAACACATGTTTTTAAAAAACGAGTTGATATTAAAATTTCGATGAAAAAGGATTCGAATTTCATGTTTTAAAAAAGAAAAAAAAAATTGAAATCAAAACTTTAAGGCATAATTTAGTTTGTTTCAAAAATAAATAAGTTCACATTTTTTTTTATGTAAATGAAATAAATGATTACATCTGTGATTTTAATGCAAATAAAAATCGTTGTAATTTGGTGTGTTTCTAAAACTGAAATTATTAAAATTTTTACTTTTTCAATAATGTCGATTTCGCTTGCATGCATTTATACCTCAATTTTTATTCTTTTTTAAAAAATTTAAAAACTAATTGTTTAGCTGCAGAGTATTTGGAAATAAAGAAATTTATAAATGCTCATTTTATTGGTGGCAGTAAATTTCGAATTACTCTACTTTTACATTCCTGATAATCATGTTTTGTTTTTAAATACTTTTTAATTTTTAAAAAATATTTGTACAATATTTGTAACCGTAAATTTGGTTATTGAAGAACAAGAATAAAAACAAAGAGCTGTTGCTAGAACATCAAACAGAATTCTGGAAGAGCACTAAGAAAAAATAAAAGCAAACGATTAATAATTCATATAGTGAGAAATTATTTATTTATTTTATTAATAAGAAAAATAATTGACGACTGGCTTTTTTAAAAAATCGGCTGATTCAACTGATATATTCTTTTTAAATTAAAAAAAATGTTCTTAATGAAAAATGGTTTTCAATTTGTTTTAAAAAAATTGAGCAATATTTGCAACAAGTTTTGTTTGTTTTGTTTTTGTTGAAAAGGATACAAACAATGAAGCGTTATTAAAACTTTAAAAGGAATTCTGGACGAACAATAAAAGAAAAGTGTAAAAGCAAACGATTAATAATTCATTTACAGAGCAAATATTTATTTAATTAATATGGGAAAAATATCTATCAACGTTTTTTTAAAAATTGTCTGATTTATTTAATATTCTCATTTTAAGTAAAAAAAAATTCCAGCACGATAAAAGGATTTTATATATTATAATAATTCATGTACAAGTAGTTTTTATAGTAAAAATTTTCTTTATGCGTTCATATAAGCTATTCATTTATTATATCAGATTGCCAGATCTGAAATATATCTTATGTTAAAAATTTAAATGTGTGCTGTTCTTGACTAGGAAACAACAACAAATCTTTTATAGTATGAATGAACAAATACAGATTTACTTTTCATTCAGTTATTTTTACGTTTTTTAAAATTTTATTCATTCGGCCAATTCACATGGGAAAGATAAAAAAAATAAATTCCCTAATGGTTTTGATTTTTCCCCCAATTTGAAGGAATCAGAACTCTCTGACCTTGCTACAGGTTTACACAACCGTGAAATTATATAAAATTCCCAACTTTTTCCCTTCTATTTGACTGAAATTTTTTCTTTTATTTCCAGTGCTTTTAAAATGTTGTTTTTGAAAGCGATATTTAAAAACACCGTTTAATTCGTAAAAAACGTGAGCAGATTATTTCAAAGATTTTTTTTTCCTTATTTCCATAATCTTGATTTATCGTTGTCTCTAATATAACCTGAATTTGAAAGAAATGTCTTGTTTTCTTTTAAAAGCAAACGGTGAAGTAGATATTTCCGGTTACAAAACTGAGGATGTTTTGAATTTGAGGATTAACCGAAAGATATATAAGCTGGAAACTAGACTATATGTTTTTTTTTAAACTTACCTCTGTGATATATTTGAGGTTGATTTATGCGATGCATGTTACATGGAACTTGACAACAATACATGTGTTAAAATTAATTGTGTTTTAGTGTTGTTTTTTTTTCAGATTTCTTCAAATGTAAACATTTATTTTATTAGATTTGAGCCTGCCTTGTAATACTTTTGAATGAACGTAGTTAACTGTATTAAAAAAAAATATTTCTTTTTGTACATACATATTTTGAATTGCGCATTCACTAATTGCAATTTTATGTTCACAATAATTCTTTTTGTCCTGCTTTTATTTCTATTACATTCGTTTCTTTTTTTTTATTCAACCGTAAATGACACATTCGTCCGTATTGAAATTAATACGATAAGTCAAATCTCCGTGTTACGCTAAAATCAATTATTTTATAGAGTAAAGTCGTGGATAGCAAATTTTGTTCTCAAATTTTTAATGTTTTTGCATTTCATAATCTTTAAAAAAAAACGTTTGAATTTTGTTTCTTTCATCTTTAGAGAAGTATATTGACTTTTATATTTTCATAATTTATGTTTTAATGTTCGTTTGTCAAACACTTGATTTTGGTAATTTTTTTGCAAAAATTAAAACCAATGGATATATTTTGGTTCAAATTTGGTATAATAATTTCTCAAAATGTTGCATAGTTTCTGAACGACAAAATAAGCATCCTGTTTTTCGAAAAAAAAATTTAAAAAATTTTTTATGTTTTGTAATAATGTGAAAAAAATTTGGAAATTTATTTATCCGTCGAATTTCATTATTTAACTATAGAATAAAAATGAATCATATTTCTTTTTTTTAATTTGCTATATTAGTGCTATTAAATTTTCTGCAATTTGGATAACCCATTTTATAAATTTCTAAGGTTTACGGTTTTTGCTTATAAGAATTTTTTTAAATCCAAATATAAAAACTATTTTTTAATATTTCAGAAACTTTTGGCATGATAGCTTGATATGATTTTAATGTACTAAAACCTTCATTAGTAAATTCTCAACAAAATAGTATAAATATCTCCAATCTCGGCTAACTATTTCTAACATTTTTGAGGTTCCAATATACAGACGCTTTCAGGAGACTTCATTTTATACGATGCATAGATAAGCGACAAATAACAAATACAATCTACTGTTTCCTTCTCTATATTTTAAAAAAATGATCGACTTGCTTTTCTTTCATTTTATTATAAGACAACATGATGCTGTTTTAGTTAGGAAGTTTTCGTGTCTCCGAAATTTGCGGGCAAAATTTAAAGATTATTGGCCGTCAGGAATTCTAGGTTTAAAGATTTTTTTAATTTGATTTTACCAGTTTTGCATCATTATTATGTATGCTTCTTTGAAAGCAGATGCGTTTTTAAAAGGTTAACGAAGAATTAAGACATCATAGATGTTATTTTATCTCTAAATCCTTCGAGATCCAAAACTTTATTTTCCAGCTTGAAAAATTAAAAATGAAAGTCAAAAAAATGAAAGTCTGATTACCACAGTTCGAAAATTTCAGAATTGGCCGCCAAGATCATGTGATTTAAACCAATTAGATTTCTTTTTATGAGTTTCTTTAAAGTCAAAGGCCTACGCAGATAAGAACTCAAGCACCTGTCCATTGAAGGAGGAAATCCCACGTTGCATCAACGAAATACAGCCACATATATACAAAATGCTCATGGAAAATTTCGTCCAAAATGTGTGTATATGGCAGCAACGCCATGGAGGCCATTTGCCCTGCTATTCCATATATAACCTTATTCTGTGTACTTTACTATTCAATAAAAATATAACAATTTAAAGAAAAAGCTGCATTATTTTTATTTAATATAAATTTTACGTTAAACGTTGTTCCATCGATTAAACGCCCACTTTTGACCATCCCTGAGTTGTCAGCTTACAAATGGTTTTCCAACAGGATTGCAAAAATTTTACTGCACGAATGGCGACAAATTCAAATATTGCATTAATTTTGGGACACCCTATAGTTATGCCATTTTTCAACAGCAATGGTAGTTCTCGAAGATTATGTTGTTTCAACATCAACCGAATGCTCGTTGGCTTTTCTTTCAGAAAGCTACCTGTTAAAAATTTTCCGTCTTAAGATAGGTTAAAAATCATTGGAGGATCTAAGTGCTTTCCCCTCCTTTGCAATGCGCATTATGAGGCACCTCTCTTAATTTCACTTTTCATGTTCTACTTAGTTTCACATTTTTAGCTTGTTAATAATAATTATTATAATGTCAGAACATGATGTTGCTTTTGGGATGAGGATTTTCGGCGTCAACAAAAATCCGTAGGCGAAAAATAAAAATTTTATTATCTGAACGAGCATCTCAAAAGATCAGCTTTTAACAATGCGTTGCCGTCCCATTTAGAAAAACTCTGATTTAAAAAAGAATAAGTCAATTACTAAAGCAAATAAAACCTAGAAAAATGTCATTTTGAGCTCGTAATTATACGAAATGAAATGAATAGGAAATGTGATGTTTTTTTTTAAAACAATCAATGCGAGACAAAGTTTTTTGGATCTTTTTCAATACTAAAGTTACTACTTCAATGAAACGATTAAAATGAATAAAAATATAATTTAATTTGCACGAGAACGTGGTGCTTGGCCGTTCAAGAAATGGTGTTCTGACATGATACATTCAAATATGCACAGCAGATTTCATTTTAATCTTTTTTTTAAATTTTTGTTTAGATTTGGGAGTATATATTTATGCGTTTGTACTTAATGATTGATTCTAAAATTATTTGTATTTACATTTATACACAATATCATTAAAACAGATATTCAGTCTTATAAATATTCTAATAACTAAGTGAACATAATAAAAAAAATATGGGAACTTGATCGGTTATAGATGATAGAGTGTTAATAACATCCTATTATTTTATCATACATAAAATCAATTTTTTTGGCAAACTGATTAATTTGTCCACTTAGAAAATATTTTTTTTAATCAACTGTTTACAAACTTCTTTCATTTTATGCAGGTGCTATCGTCTGCTTTGCTCAAAATCCTGCCGCTGCTAAAAAATATTTATCGTCTGTCACTTTTCTATAGAGCGCAAGATAAACTGAACATTGCGAGTAATGATGTCAGCTAATGAGAAAGTAAACTGCTATTATTAAAATAAAAAAAGAAATAAACGAAAGTGTCTCAGCTGTGTTTACCAAGGTTGTTAAGGCTTAGCGTGAGGTGAGTAACGAGTGGGAACCGGTCGGCCGATTTTGAAAGCGCGTTTAACTCTCGTCTGACAGAAAATGGAAAAATGAGTTAAAGAGATTTCAGGGGAGGAGGGACGGGTGCAATTGGTCTAAGAGATTGCTGTTTTATATATTATCGTCTGCTGTGGCGAGCGTGAAAGGAAAACACACCGCTTCAGGGTTGGAACTCGCTCTACTTTTAGAACTCTTTGCCGAACGGTTCCTTGGTCGAGTTTGCCGTATTTGGCACCAAATCGCTTACTTCTGCTCATTTCGGTCAATTTTCTGAATGGTTTAATATGGTAGCAAATTTAATGTTTGGATCACGATTTATTTTTTGTACGTTATTTTACTATAATTTTGGTTAAACTTAGCCCCATCATTCCAATAAGTTTTTGAATTTTTTATAATCACAGTTAAACGTTTCGAGTATATTTTACATTTTCAACCACGTTTGTAAAACATTTTGGAAGTTTTAAAGAATTACAATGAGAACATTATTCTCTTTAATATATATTTTTGAGATATAAAAAATTGTAGAGAAATCTTTATAATCTCTTATTTTCGTTAATATATCAATTTAGAATTTTTAATACTTGCAGCAAATTGTCTTTCGTACATTAGTGCATCATTTTGAAATTTTAAATAATTGCTGTGAAATACATTTCTATACAACTTTCTCGTTAGTACATCATCATTTTGAAATTTTAAATAATTGTAGGGAAATCTACTCAGTATTTTACCCTTGTTAGTACATCATTTTGGAATTTTGAATTATTATAGTGAAAAATATTTCTATACTTCTTTCTCATTAGTTCATCATTTTGGGATTTTAAATAATTGCTGTGAAATATATTTCTATACAACTTTCTCGTTTGTACATCATCATTGTGAAATTTTAAATAATTGCTGTGAAATATATTTCTATACAACTTTCT
>JAOUZG010049478.1:1327310-1339031 GCA_026289955.1 Argiope argentata
TGTGTGTGTGTGTGTGTGTGTGTGTGTGTGTGTGTGTGTGTGTGTGAAGAGAGAGAGAGAGTTTCTTTCGTTCTGTATGATTTTTCCCGAGGAAAAACAAAAAGAAAGCCATCACTTACGGAAGCCTCAAACACGTAAACCAATCACTTTGAAAGAATTTTGCTTATTTCGATCCGTTCAAACATTTAATCCACGTGTGAAAAACAGCGCATTTTAAAACCGATGCATTATACTTAAGATAACCAAATACCCGCGAGATTAATCCACTATTGACTGTTTTGACACGATTTTATTCCGGTAAATACTTGTCTGTAATACGTCAAAACTGCAATTACTTTTCCTGAAAAATCACTGAACCCGTCAATGGAACCTCCTTGTTTCTTTCCAGAAAAGAGAAAACATTGCTTTTGGTCAGCCAGTTTATTGTTGTTGTGTAGATTTTCTCTGTAACTTCGACTTCGTTTTCGTTGGCAGTAATAAATGAGGATTTACATCTTGAGCGAGAACCTAAAGACTAGATTACCTCCATATTTTTCAATGGATATATTTAAAAAGAAAAAGATTTTTAAAATTTGGTGAGTAGATTTAGAGTTTCATTTTTCTTGCGTTCTATAATATTTTTGCATAGGACCACTTTCACCATTTAGAATAACTTCTATAAACAGCGGTTTATTCTTTACATGCTGATTATATTCCTATTTTAAGAACTAAATCCCATTCATAAATTAAATATTTTTCATTTATTTGCATTTGGATATCAGTTTTCTCTTTCCTTTTTTATCAAGTCATTCTTTTATTTATTTCTATTTGGATCTCAATTTTCTCTGTCCATTTTTACCAAATCATTCTTTTATTTATTTGTATTTGAATCTTAGTTTTCTCTGTTCACTTTTACCAAGCCATCCTTTCATTTATTTGTATTTGGACTCAGTTGTCTCTGTACATTTTTACCAAGCCATCCTTTCATTTATTTGTATTTGTACCTCAGTAGTCTCTGTCCATTTTTACCAAGCCATCCTTTCATTTATTTGTATTTGGATCTGTGTGATTTATTACTAAACCATATTTTAATTGATTTGAATTAAATCCTCCCCTCACCCGCACACTTTCAATGTATTTTCAATTTACTTTAATTGTTAAAATATTTATTATCATTAAAATACATTTTCTGATCTTAAAATATTTGCCATTTTTATAAGCTAGGTTTTTATCGGAACATATTTAACTTCTTACCCTTTATTTGGTATGATTGTTCAAAAATGAGGTATTTTTGTCGGCTTCTTTGGAATATCTATATCTCCAAACTCTTTGCATGGTTTTGTAAGCATGCTTTCATGTAAATTATTAGTTAATATTTAAGTCATACCCGACTCTCCGACCCACCTGAGTTCACACATATTAAACCATAAAATTGAGTTACCAGACTACTCTAACAGGAATACTGGCGGAAACTGTGGTTGATTTCTAAGGACCATCACCGGCCACGGTGCAATCCTTCTCGTAGGAAGTACGTTTCATCATCGATGAGAGGAGCCAAATCCTCTTCTATTTGTGTTCCCTATATGGTGGAGTAATTCAACCACCAGGCTGGAAGCATCTCATCCTCTTTTCAAGGTCCCCCTCCGAGGGTATGATAAACTAATTAAAATAAATTTTAAGAATTCATTAAAATTAATTCTTTAAATCAAATTTCTAAAATAGGTAGTGATATTATACACAACCTTTTTACTTTATATGTACAGTCCAATTTTTTTTTCATGCGATGATTCATCATCTGCTAATTAAAGTGTTTAATATTTGGTTTCATAGCTTGTTTTATGAAATATTTGCATTCACATTTTTATGGACCAACCCCGCAAAAGAAGACTTTGGGAAAAAACTCGATATTTAAAAATTAATGAAGGAATTTTGATATTTATATTGCCGCGAAAAGAAAGTATGGTATGTTTCACCATGGCTCGATTGGCAGAACATTAGGCTGCAAATTCTTTGATCCCTGGTTCGATTTCCGGCCTGCGCATTTTATTCAAAGACTGGATTTTTAATTTAAAATTGTCCGTATTATTTCTCTAACATCAAGATGATTCAAGAACCTATCTTTAATATTCGAGCGAGATGATTCTCGAATGTTCTCCAGATGAATAAAAGCTGAGTTCGGCTCAGTTCTTGCTTCTGTTCTCCATGCGAGTTGCTTGGTGCTAATAAACGCAATTGTTTCTAACTGTCTGTGTCTTTAATTCAGACTTCGTTACAATATTTTTTTCTGAATATCCTATTAAAACTAAGATTCAAATCCAGTATTCAGAAAGGTTTTAATTCGAAATTTCCGTTTTACACCTCTCTTTTGAGTCACTTCCAGAAGTAACAAGTTGATTTATCTGAATTTTATTCACTCAGTTTATTTTTCAACAATTCATAAATCGTTTATTTTGGATATCAACTTTCTATATTTCGTTTCAAAGTATCAATTTCTAAGTATTTTTCATAAAAAATTTAGTTTTCTGTAAATTTACTGTAAATTTTCGTCGCTGAACTTTTATTTAATATATTTTATTTACCAATAAAGAATCGCATGTTTTTTGTTCTTCATTTTAAAATTTAATTAATATATATATAAGTATAAGGAATTCATTAAATAATGTATATTACCAGTTTTAATTATTTAAGTTTAATAAAAAATAAATAATTTTTATCTAAATACAAATGACTAATAATATTAAAATTTCCTTACTCACAAACCTCTTTTTCTTCTTTTCAAAAAGTTGATATTTAAAATAATTTTAGTTCTGCGTTGGTTCTGGCCTTTACATTTATCCATTAATTTCAACTTGCAATTGCTTTTTCTATTATAACACGACTGGAAAGAAGAGGCAATTGGTCACGATTGGTTTATTATGTCCCTTAACATCGCTCAGATTACTAGTTAAAAAAATAAACCAAAGCTCTAAAGTGATCAGACGATAATCTTTACAACTAATCTTTTAACATCCTAAAGTCTGCTAAAAATTCTTTTTGGTAGAATTTTATTTTTTGTGTTTATTTTTTTCATTTCAAAGCGCTAAGCTTTTTGTTCTTGATTGACAAGGACCATGGTACAGTAGAAACAACGATGCGGGTTAGTTGAAAATGTCTTTTTTTTCTACTTATAAAGGATTGTTTATTTGGCAGTTGATTCAATGGATTTTGAGCTTTAAAACTGCAGGTACTAATTTATTTTATCTGAATTTCATTCCATACATCTATTATACTTTATTTTCGAATAATACATTTTTTTTATAAATTCGTACAATTTATAAAAGCTTTTTCTTTCTTTTAAGAAATGGTTCGAATTTTGTTTAACTATTATCTAAAAGAAAAATAAAAAGAAATCGTCTATGCATATTCCAATATATCTTGTCAGAACACCATTTCTTAAACGGCCAATCATTATGTGCTCGTGCAAGTTAAATTATAGTTTTATTCATTTTGATTGTTTCATTGAAGGAGTCACTTTAGTATTGCAAACGATTAAAAAAAAACCTTACCTCGCATTTATTGTCTTAAATAATATCCCATTTCCTATTTATTTTATTTCGTATAATCACTTTCTCAAGATGACATTTTTCTGGGTTTTATTTGCTGTAGTAATTGTCTTATTTTTTTAAATCAAAGCTTTTGTAAATGACAATGGCAAAGCGTTATTAATAGCTGACTTTTTGACATGCTCATGTAGGTAATAAAATTTTTATTTTTCTCCTATGGATTTTTATTGACGCCAAAAAACTCGTCCAAAAAACAGCATCATGTTCTGACATGATAAAAATAGAGGATGTCCATAATTAAACGACCCTACTTTAAAGCTGTCTACAGGCGAAACTATTGTTCAGAAAGTTACGAAATTTTGTATTGGACATAATGAATTTGTTTAAGTGAATAAAAATAAAATAGTTCAAACTTTCTCCAGCAGGGCAGTTTTTCAAGTGAATTACACATTTAGCAAATTTTTGACAAATTTAATTACAACAAAAAATGTTCAACATGACGGCTATCATTTTCCGCTACCATCTAAAATCGTAAGATAGCATGTTCCACAGTTGACCGCAGTGTGTTCTGGAAAATAGTAAGAACGTGTTGTAAGCTACTGCTTTTTAAATTAGGTAAAATTTTTGTATTATCAAGACTTACCAGATCTTTTAAAGGCTCCCAAAGCCAAAAGGCAAGTGGATTTAGGTCTGGAGACTGGGGAGGACACAGATCACGAAAGTGACAGCTAATAACACGTTCTTCTGTGAAATGATTATGGAAAACGACCTTTACACAACGTCTAATATGTGGTTGAGCTCCATCTTGACATTCTCCATAAATGTGTAAGTCATTAAAAAAACTGCTCTGGTGGCGAAATTTTAAACTTTTTTGTTCACTAAAACAAATTCCCGTCCTTTTATTATGTCCTATACAAAATTTCATCGCTTTCTGAACAATAGTTTTGCCTGTGGACAACTTTAAAAAAGGATCGTTTGATTGTGGACACTCTGTATTATACTGGTGTTCTTTAAAATGCGTGAAAATTATCGAAGTGTACTATTTCAACGTAATTACGATTATTTATATAAATTAAATCAATTTATATATAATGTCATTCTTTTGCTTCGATATTTGTATAGCCATTATTATTGCGGGATTCCTCCCAAAGTTGGCCAAGAGTTGCTTTAAAGGTCTAAATAGTTTAACTAAATCATTTTTTTTTTTTTTTTTGCTTCTGGTTTATAAGAGAAGGTATTATAATCATCATAAAATTCGAATTCTAGAGATAGAAGAATCAATATTTCAGATCTTTCTGAGTTCGAAAACACACATTTATGGCATTATATATTTTTGAATGTTAATAAGATAACTCAAAAACGTTTTGAGCTAGATAGAAAAAAAAAGCATTGGCTTTTGACTAAATTAGTAGATTTCTATCAAATCTTGAACAAGATCCATTTCGAGGAAGTTTGTCTGTCTGACTGTTCAAGCACAAAAGAACCCGATAAATACAAATTCCAAAGAGTTAGATGGATAAGATTTGGTGCACAAGATTAGCATTTATAATGCAGATTTTTTATCAAATTTTAAACCAAATCTGACAAAGAGATTACTATCTATCGGTCTGGATTATCGCATACATATAAATGCAGTGATTTAAATCAATGAAATTCTGTTTGTACAATCTTGAAGCGACAACTGTAGTTCCGTGTTAGATTTTAGTTCCTATCAATGGGAAAAAAGATGTCCAAAATGAATTTTATTTGATAAATTCAGGAAAAACGATAGATTCGCTCCAAAGAATAGATCTCTATATTATTATTCATCAATGCTTTACCAAGTATTCGTCATGTTACCCAAGATACTCAATTTTATGTTGTGGGGAAAGGATATAAGACCTTTATTGTAAAACTAGCTGCCTCTTGGCGACCAAATTGGTCGCCAAGATTGTTGAATTTTTTTTAGGTTATTGAACGATTAATATAGAATGCATTTTTTTCGGTTTATATAATACGATTAAAAGTTATGATTTTAAGTGAACAACTGTTCAATTAATTATGTTGTTTCTTATGGCACTTGCCATGGGCAAGCTTTCTGAGATAGACCCCGATTTAAGCCTAATCAGGGTCTCTTGTTTTGTAGTAGCGCCAACAAGGGCCAAGAGTACGACTTTTGCTAAACACTCACCACATTCGCTCGCACAGCCCCAACGGTATTCGAACCGGGGAAGACGCGCTATCCCTATGCCAGGACGCCGACTCAATTAAATATTGCGAGCACAGATTAAAATTGATATATCATGAAATATAAGCCTAAGTGGAAATTGAATTTTGGAATGAATGATTGAAAGTACTTTCTTATCTCAATTTTATCATTAGCAAAAGCATGCTATTGAATATTTTTATGGATGAATTTGAATTTCATAAAACTAGAAAAAGAAATTGGACCGAATATTATTCTTCAAAACCTTTTTTTTTTCAAACCAAACAAAATCTAATTGAACGTAACATTAAAAATGCCGTAACATTGCAAATTAAATTTGAAGAATTCATCAAAAGTAAAGAGAAAAATTTTATAGAAATGAAATCAATATCATAATTTATTCGCCAGTATTAATGCTCGCTAATATTTTATGTAGCTGTGTCTCATAACAGGTTTTTCACCAAAATATTTTTAAACCAAACAAATTTTAATAATCATATGATTCATTTATAGTATTATTTATTATTATTTTCTTCAGATGATCTGTTCACTGTAATGATTGTCCCGGAATTGATATTTTATTTAAATGGTGGAGGGAAAGGTCTAAAATTCTGTTTTTATAGAATAATGATATTTAAATTTTCATAAATGTAAACACACTAAACAAATAAAGACACAATTGGTTTTCAAGAAATGCGAAAGTTTAAAAACAGCTTGGAAAATGCCTCGTACAGACGAAATAATGGTGACACACATACACATCTTTTCTTTTCTATCCTTTTTTTCTTCACTAATTTTGTTTCTACAAACCCCATTTTCACTTTGTTATTCTTTTTTTTCTTCCCTTCCCAAATTTTATTTCGAGCAGGCATAGATTAAATATTCATACAGACTAATAATAAAAGCAACTATTTTCTTTCTTTTTTAAACAACCCGTTATCTATGAATGAAAACCAACTGACTTGGCGTATTTCTTTCTAAACAAATCATAATTTATTACTTCCTTCTATCTCACTCAGTTGGTGTGGGTCAAGGAAATGAAGATTTTTGGCGGGAAAGTAAGAAAAGTGTCGTTTTAACTATTTTCCACGCAGTTTTTTAATTTTGTCTCTCCATAAGAACCATCCTCGTGTCTTAACGAAAATATTTTTAAAAAATTAGCCACATCGGCCGAGCCGTTCTCCAGTTTTGCGCTTAGCAAACGCATTTCGAGTTGCATTTTTATTAATATAGATATATATTGGAAGTCATTTATTTCCCGTAATTAAATCGTAGCGAGTACTCATAGTGATAGTTAAGCCTATTTCCACTCTCTCGATTATTAAATTTTCCCGACTAAAGTTTATTTCTTTTACATCCTTTGACTGGATGAGAGTGTTTGAAACGGCGAGCGGCATTTATAATATAATAATTTTATTTAATTAGCGAAATGTAAAAACACTGAATAAAGCAGTTTGCTGAAACTTTCGCGCATCGATATGCTTACATTTCATTGCTGCCATTCCGTAATAAGTAATAACAGCGATGCGTGTGCGTGTGTGTGTGTGTGTGAGAGAGAGAGAGAGAGAGAGAGAGAGAGAGAGAGAGAAACTTTCAGAGAAACAGTTCCCGCTAATTATTTAACCTACAATTTATTAAATATTAATAAGAGGATATTATAAAATAAATATTATCTAATTGAAAGGCTTTAAGGTTTTGCTCCTTTCCAAATTTAACTGAAATGTCAGTATTGAACTTGCCTTTTTATCTTTTGATAATAAGTTTTTAAAGTGATTTGAATAATCTCCTTAAAGAAGATTCTTTTTCCATTCCCACTATTAGTTCACACTTTCCTTATCTTGTTTAAAGTTTCAATCGTTAAGAAAGTACTTTTCATTCATCCACTCAAGTTCAAATACATTTTTTTTAAAAAAAATTGTAGTAAGTGCCATTTGGTGTCGCTACAGTTTTTTCAATTATTAATTCATCAATTAAATTTAATGAATTTTTAATACTTTAAATAGAGTTTAAACAGTTAGTAATGAAAATTGAAATCAACAGGCAGAAGCTCAATTGGTAAAATACGAGGATTTCGTTATTTTTCGCGAGATAATGAAGAATTCTAATTCACTTCTTCCGAAAAACAATCCTTTTTTGATAAATTATTTATATTATTTGTAATTGTTTAATAAAAAATAATAAAAACTTTAAACAAATTTTCTTTGTTGACTTAAGTAACAAAAAATAAAATTTCTTTGTTGACTTAAGTATAAAGGGACTTAAAAATTGTTTTATATTACTTGTTTCTTATAAATAGACTATCTACTCTAATGGTGATTCATTGGTAAGTTACTGAACTGACCACTGGCAAATGATAAAATTTGGAAAAATAAACTAAATATTTTATCATGTATAAATCATTAAAACTACCTCTGAAAGAATTAATATATCTATATTTTTATTGATCTTTTTGGTCATGTTAGGTAATATTTTGTAAAATGTTCTTGATTTATTAATATTTGGAGCAAAATAAACCATTTTTCTGAAATAAAATTGCTTGAGTTATGAAGCCTTAATTATATTTTTTAATAATGTCATTAGGGAAATTATCCGGCCGGCTTGCTGGCACAGAGGTAGCGCGTCTTCCTCGTGTTCTGGAAGTCCCGGGTTCGAGTCCCGGTTCGGGCATGGTTGTTATTCTGTGTGCTATCTGTGAGATGTGTGAATGTGCCCCCCCGTAAAAAGGGGTTGTGCAAGCGAATGTGGTGAGTGTGTAGCAAAGTCGTACTCTTGGCCCTAGTTGGCGCTACTCAAATACAAGAGACGCTTCATTCGGCTTAAATCTGCTGCTGGGTTCAGCAGCGAGCTTGTCCATGGGAAGTGCCATTTGACACAACAACAACAACAGGGAAATTATCCAATCAATGCGCTCCGTTCTTCCATAATGACATTTATTGAGAAAAAATAAATAAAAAAATTCAAAGTTTCATAACTAGGTCAATTTTGATTACAGAAAAAGTTAACTATGTTTTGAAATGTTAGAGTTCCAAGAATATTTATTAAATTTGACTATGTACGGGTTTTATAGTAAAGCTTAGACTTCATAATTTTTAACCAAAAGATTTATGATTAAAATAACATGAAATATAATCATTGGCACCAATTGAAACATCTTTCCATACCTACATACTATACCTGTCTTTAGTAGCTTAGAAATAAGCCAATTATTTCGCGACTTTAATGGACATTTCTTACGCTAATTGAGTTCAGAATTTTAATCTGTACAGTATTATTAAGTGTGTATTTATAGCAGTCCGAATAACATTGAAAAAATGTGATTTAATAGTTTAAGATTTATTGTCTGATTGATTTATGTTATTATTTCATAGTTCAGAAGTACATCAAGACAAAAGAACTATATATTTTCTTTTTTTATAATTGTTGCATTATTTTGTTTCTAATTTAATGCATGGTTTCAGATACAAATTACACAATTTTCAACATTCATTTAACATTGTTTTTATACCCATTCAACAATTAGTGCATACCACATTCTTCACGAACTGTTCTAACTTCATTGATACTTCTTCCCCCCCCCCCCTCCTTTTTTTTTCTTGAAACATCACGATGAAATGTGCTCTGATATGCAACACGCAATAAAATTTCACGCACTCTTGCTCTAAATCATCTCCCTCCATCCCCTGTCCTACGTGCTCGCAGGAGTGAGCCTTTCCGACTCAAAGAATCACGAAAAGTTCTTTTTAACGCACACTTGATTACTTAATCGCGACCGCATCCGCAGCCGTCACGGATTTTCTGCTTTTCTGGAATGGCAACACACCGAATGAGAGCTCTGGAACGATTTCAGTTAAATGGGATTATTGACACTGTGCCCGAGGCGATCCGGAAAAAAGAGTGAAAGTGAGGCAGTGGTGTTGTCCCAGAGAGAGAATTTTGATCGGTATTTGGATTCTCAAGCAGAAAAGAATTTAATTGATGGTAAAAATACATTGCGAAACCAGAGAGCACATTCTTTGTTTCTACTTTTTTGTTGTTGTTGTTCTTACACCATACGGTGCTTTTTGTACTTAGATCTTTCTTAGCTCTTTTGATGGTGAAATAAATAAAACTAATATCCATTCATTAGCAGATTTAATCCAGAATATAATACAGATCTACAATTTAAGTACAAAGTATATATGCTAAATTCATTTATGCACCCGACATCATTAGTGAGTTATATTCTTCACGTCTCAATAAATATCATTGTACTTGCCCTTACCCGCGACTTCGTACGCATGGAAATTTTGATGTGTATATGTGAGAACTGGCAGTCTAATCACAAAATAAAATGTTATCAAAACCGTATGAATGCATAAATTTTCACCTTCAATCGGAGCAACGCAAAGACGTGAGTTTTAAGCACCAGTTCGGTAACGCAATGCAGATTAGAAAATTTTAATTTCAAATCATCTGTTTTATTTTTATTCAAAAGTACTTCTGACGGAATCAAAAGATCTATTAATTAACAATGTTTAATTTTAAATTTATCATACACTACGAAAATAAACAGAATCGTTTGAAATAACATGTCGAAAACATGTTATGTCTAACATCATTAGCGTGGGGGGGGACTACTTAAAAGCTATGTACTTGAAACTATAAAGGTACTTTTAAAAATTTAATCGAAAGTGATGAAAATAGGCAAAAGAAATAAGTACAGCAAGAAAAAAAATCAAGAGAAATGAACAGGAAATATCGAATTATATTAACACAAGAACGGCGTAAGAAAAAAAAAATTAATAAACCTTCCTTTAGAAAAGTAAGATAATATTAAAAGGAAAAACGGAAAAAATAAAACGATTAGATTTTTTTTTTAATTCTTTGTTCTGATGAAAAAAGGTTTTCTGCCTGGAAATCCTACAATAAATCACAAAGAATTCCATTAGATAAGATAATATTAAAAGAAACCGGAAATAGAAAAATAAAACAAACAATTCGAAAAGCTCAGGCAGATATTTTCAGTTTTTTTGGCGGAAAAGTTATTTTTTAATTAATAATAAATTAACCACTCAATTAACCGGAATAAAAATTAGCCTATGTTCTTTTGTAGACTGTAATCTATCTTGGTGCTAAATTTCATCCGATTTCCTTCAGCTGTTCTGTCGTGATTGAACCCCATCATCCATCCATCCATCCAAACTTTCACATTTATAATAGTAGTATAGATACTACAGTCTATAATGTCGAACAGAGTTGCTTCTGCGTTTCTTTACTTACATAACATGTTTTTTTTTTCAGACAGTATTTAACCGTTTAAACGCATAAATAAGTGAAACTAAAGTCCATTCATTCATAGATTTATTCCAGAATGCAATACAGATCTACAGTTTCAGTACAAAGCATAAATGCTAAGTTCTTTTATGTAACCTGTATCGTTAGTGATTTGTATTCATCACGAATCAATAAATATAATTATATTATTGATAATTATATTTATTGATACGGGATATATCTATAAATATATCTCGCATCAAAAAATATATCTATAATCTCGGGTAGAGTTAATTCTACTCTTTTTGTACTTACATAATACGGTGATGTTTGTCTTTAGAATGTACTTGGCCATTTCGACGGATAAACAAGTTAAACTAATGTCTATTCATTCGCAGATTTAATCCAGAATTAATACAAATCTAAAATTTAAATACAAAGCATAAATGCTAAATTTCTTTATAGAGTCGGTATCGTTAGTGAGTTGTATTTATCAAGCATCAATATATATAGTTGTAATCTTCCGTCTGTAATGTCGAGCATAGTTGCTTCTACTAACTTTTTGCCTTTAGCTGTTTTTGAAGGGTAAATTAACCTAACAAAACATATAAGATAAATTCATTTATTTAACAAGTATCCTTATTGAGTTGTATTCTTCAAGCATCAGTATATATAATTGTCCACTGCCGCCTATCATGTCACGCAGAATAGCTAATGTGTGTGTGTGTGTGTGTGTGTGTGTGTGTGTGTGTGTGTGTGTGT
>JAOUZG010049478.1:1355352-1365701 GCA_026289955.1 Argiope argentata
TAATTTTGATTTAAAGCAAAAAGTAGAGTCGTGACCGAAATAAGAGGGAAAAGACAAGTTGTATTTTTAACTCCTTTTATTTCATGTCGAGAGGCACACTTTATGTACAAGCATTGTGGTACAAAAGCAGAAGAAGGTAAAAAAATTCCGAAATCATTCATCCCTGGTCTTATATATCATGAGATTCTCATAAATCTGACACTTGTCGAATTTTGACAGGAATTCTTACACGTGTTGACCTTGAAAAGAGAAATACATAAATACCTTAAAAAAATATGCTTACATCAGCGATCTATCCTTTTACAAGGCAAGTAGAACTGATGACAAAGTATTTTTACAAAGCTTCTGTTGATTTAATTAAATAGAAAAAGTGGAATTAGATCAAGAAATAACAGAATATTTTAGAATGACTTTAATATGGGCTGAATTCGGCAAAAAAATTCATGTGATATGGCACTTATCCCTGAAGAATTATCGCCTTCTCATTCCCGCCTTCTCCTTGCTAATTAAATCAATTAACTCTTCCTTCCCTCTTCTTACCCATTAGTCAATCACCATCAAATTCAAAACCATAGGAACATTGGCATCAATATATCTACCGAAGAAACGAAATTCCAATTTCGAATTATATTCGTGTCAATATCAGCTTGCAGTCTTGACGATACTGAGTGCTTAGTTTCCTTCCATTTGAGGAAATGAGAATCGTTTACCGTATGTTTCAGATACAAAAGTATCAGGTACAAGATTGTCATATGAAGAAGAGTATCAGTATTAATCTATACTTAATGTACCAAAATCGGATATCAAAGCAACACAATAATCTAATAAATCAAATAGAAAAAGTATAAAATGCAAATTGGACTCTATATTATCCTATGAATCTAAATACTAAATACGCTGTATTGGCAAAGCCTACAAGAAAATCGAAGAGAGAACCCTCCCTTTGTTCATATATTACATAATTTTTTAAAATCCTCTATATTACTAACGCCACTAGATATCATTGTTTTTAACATAAACGGAGTATTAGTGCAAGCTATTTTTTTCAAAGGCCATTGAGAGTTGGCTGGCTTTTTCTAATATGTATATATTTATTTAAAAAGATAATAAATTGCCTTAGAAATTTACCATATTTATTCGAGTTGGAACAAGAATGTACCATAAGTATTTCGCGCTGCATCTTATATTTAGGCGTGGTGCCTTATTTCTATTGTTTCCTTTTTCTTAAATGGAGTGATCCGGGGGACTGATATTAGAAACCAGATACCCGACTACATCATTCTCAACCTTCCGTAATCCGCATGTATCTTGATGGCCCATATTCGGCCGGCGTTGATTTGAAGGGTGTCGTCAGATAAACGACGAAAAGGCAGGGTTAATGTTCTTTTCTCCAACTTGTGGAGCATGAATAATTGTATGTGGTACAGGATTGGACGATGAAAATAAAATTGCCACTGGAGAAATGGCTGCTTTAAACGGTTTGAAATGGAAGTAAGCTTTGAAAATAATGACCAGTATGCAAATATTATCTCAAAAATCGTTTCAACGTTAATGATGTTTTATAAAACTTTCAATTCATTTTTAGGTAATTTTATTTTTAAAAAAATTTCGAAATGTATAATTTTTATTGTTGTGAAATTTAAAAAAAATATTCTACAAAAAATTATGTTAGAAAAAATTCTAACTATGTAAAATGCTGAAAATAATGCGATAAGAAAATAAAACAATATTAAATATCACGCTAAGAATTAATTTAAAAAAAACAATTTGAATTTTAAGATAATTAAATCTCAATTTAATTGAGGCTATAAATCTAAATAAGTCACGATTTTTTTATTTTATTTTTTTAGATTTTTAATAAATAATCATTTTATCATTTTTAAACCACTAAATAAAGAATATTTTTTAACTATCTGAAAACTAGTTTAAGTATTTTATAAATAAACAACTGAAATATCTGACATTCGAATTAAAATAGTTTTTCTAATTTTAACTTTGTGATAAAATACTTTAAATACATATAGTACATGACAAATTTATCCTTTAACAGATGTATTTTTAACTCTTCGTTATTATAAATGCTTGTTAATACAAATAATAACGCATTATAATACAAAAATTCTTTTATCGTCTGCAACCTATTTTAATTAAAATTAGAATATCGTCTGCACGTAATGATGTTTATATCACGCAGTTTGCAGACTTAAGTAAAAGAATTTTAAAAACTCCATCAGAAGTTTTTTTTTTCTAAAATATTTTTTAATTATGCTATATATAATTAAACGTTGCGATTTGCAACTCTAAAATAAATGAATTAAAATATCTTAAATTTAATTCTTTTATCGTCTGAATTTCCATTAGAATATATAGTTCTATAGAATTTCCATTTAATAAAAATAGCAGCAATAAATTTTTTAAAAAGGAAATATTATCTACTTTAAAGCATGATTTCTAATTCAAAAAATTGATTACTTAATTAATTGTTGCAAAATTGTCTTATCCATCAAAATATTGTAAGTAGAATGGCTTAGAATAAATTCAGTAGTAGAGATTTTTACAGGGATTTTTACTTACAATCTATTCCTATTTATATAGATTATTTCCTTCAAAAATATTCTTTTTTTTTATCTCGACAGATTTCACGTAAAACAGGAAAGTAGAGAAAACAAAAAACAAACGAAAAAAATCTTTGTCATTGTGAAGGAAACCACGCTTCTCGTTTTGCATACAGCGACTTTTAAATACTTTCTTCACGATCATGAAATGAATATATTACCCTGTGGCTTTTGACAAACACACCTGTTTATCCTTTTGCAGACGACATTTGTGCATTGGCATTCTTTCAGCTGTGCGTGCCGATTTTTCTAAAATATAATTTTATATTTTTTCTTTCGCGGAAAAACACAAGTGTTACTTGATACGTGACCACATATGACTGCAACAAAAAATTCCAACACAAAAAGAAAACAAAGAAATGAGCGATAGGAAGAAAAAAAATTAAATCTAATTCCAAATTTCCGTCACTTTTTCCTCCTTAACGTTTTTTAATGTTGCCTAAAGAATAAAATCAGAAATAGGTGTTCACCGTGACCTAGTTCTGGTTAGAAATATGCAGAAGCCCCTGCTTCGTTAAGAGCTTTTAGAATTATGGCGAAGGAAGTTCCGGACTGAGATGATCTCCTGTTGCGAACGTTGTTCATTTTTTTAATGGTAGTAAAACAAAAGATTTTTGTTGTTATTGTATCCGTAATATTTGGGAATAGGTCAAATCTGTTGGGAAGTCTCAATAAATTCATTAAAATAGATTGAGAATATTCCATTTGTTTTGAAATATGTAAGACACAGTTTTTGGCGGGAAAATGCATATGTTCGTTAGATATATAATATTCCATTTGTTTTGAGAATCGAGTGAAATCTTTTTTTTAAATGCTGTGAAAATTTCTTAATTTCCTTTTTAGACCATAATTTAAAAATTTTAGTTTCTTATTTAGTAAAAGGGATGTCTACAAAAGTTTATGAAAATAGGTTAAGTATATTCCATCGTTTATATAGAGACCCAGTTTTTGGCGGGAAAATACATATATTCGTTAAGATAGATAAAAAAAATATTCCAATTTATTTTGAGAATCGAGTTGAATTGTTTTTAATGCTGTGAAAAGTTCTAAATTTTGAATCAAAAGTTAATAATAGTTGTTTTTTATTTAGAAAAAAGCTGGGAAGTATGCATAAGTTCATTAGATTATTAATAGATTGAGAATATTCCTTTTTTTTAATTATGGGAGACGTGGATTTTGGCGGGAAAATACACAAGTTCTTTACGATAAATAAAAAATGTTCCATTTGTTTTCAGCATAGAGCGGAATAGTTTCAGTTAGTTGTGAATACTTATTAATATTGTTTTTTACGCCACAATTTAAGAATTGTTGTTTCTCGTTTAGTACAAAGTTGGATGCTTATTACAGTTACGAATACGAATAATAATTTGCTAAATACATAAAATAAGCAAAAAAATAAGTCGTAATATTAAATCATGATTATAGGCATATTAGTTGGAATAAATATATAATGCATACTATATACTGCATCAATTAAAGAAAATAACTCATTGGTTTCCATTAACATAACATTTGCTTACGATGACACAAACAAGAATGCAGAAAATAAATTATCGAAGAATACGTTAAAAATTTTTAAGCGAATGCATTAGGAGAATAATTTTAATGTAAACAAGCACACATAGTTACAGTTAGGTGTCATTCGCCTGATGAAAAATTATCGTTTTCATATCAGGAGCTTATAAATAAAATGCGGTGGTTAGATTTATTTTAAAATATTGGAATGTCGAATAGTCCTCTCCTTGTTTGTAGAAGAAGAGATACTATTTATTCAAATCTGAAATAAATACATTTATTGTCTCAAACTTGAAGATTTGTGTCATTTCATTGTTGTTCTAATGAAAAAAAACTTCTAATGGCGATTAATAATATTCGAAAAAAATTAGCAATGAAATCTTATTATTCATAAAAGTAAATCAGATAGATACAGTCAACTTGTGAAGAGAAATTTTTCTAAAATAATGTTTTAAAATGAATTTTAGTTCAGATTCTCTTTTAATATAAGATTATTATTATTATTATTATTTGATTAAAAAGAACTGGCTGATTTAGGTAATTTTATTTAAGATAGGAGAACATACTGAATCAAAAATTCTGAAAAAGAAATTATCCCTATTAATAATGGCAGGCGATTCACTCTGAATCGTATTACAGCAAATATATATGCTTACAATAGAATCAAGAAAAAAAGATTTTCATATGCAATCATTTTTACGTTTCATAAGCAACAACTTTTGCTTCTTTCACCAGAGAGCTGGTGTGTGCGTAAATTTATACATGTTTTCGATATTATATAACATGTATAAATAATGTATATAACATGTGACAATATAAAGCTGTTGCAAAGCGGAATAACTAGAGATAACTTTGAAGGTCATTATGTTTGCTTACATTTGTAGATTTCAATGCCATTTTGAAATGTCAAATACAATGAAACAATAAGCTGTAATTGGACTTTCAATAATGTCTTAATCAAATTCATAATAAAACTAGTTTTAACTGCGACTTCGTACGCTTGGAAAAGAAAGCAACTAACTTAAAAACAATTTATTTACAATGTGCGCCTGAAATAAAGCAAAACAGCAAATCAGATCCGTGTTTCTTTGAAATTTAATCAGATCTATTTCATATATATCGATCTAGATTGAGATAGCTGCAACAGTATTATACAAAGTTTTAATTAAAATGAAAATAGTTGTCAACAATTACAACACATTGCGCATACATGCATTCCTTATTTCTGTTTTATTTTAATTCGAAAATACTTCTAAATGAATCTCAAAAAAGTTTGTTAACTAACAATGTTTAATTTTAAATGCATCAAACATTAAGAAAATAAACAGAATCGTTTGAAATAGCCGATCGAAAACACGTTAAGCCTAATCTCATTAGCGGGAAAAAAACAAATCGAAGTCTTTCTCATTTAGCGGTGGAGAGGATTTTTGGCGAGAAAGTTAGTTTTTAATTAATTAAAAATTAACCATTCAATTAACCGGAATGAAAATTAGCCTGTGTTCTTCTGTAGACTATAATCTATCTTAGTGCTAAATTTCCTCCAATTTCATTCTGCTGTTCTGGCGTGACTGAACCCCATCATCCATCCATCCAAACTTTTACATTTATAATAGTAGTATACATTTATTTAAGTATTCAAAATGTTATACAATCTTCGAATTCATTATTGTTAATTGCAGAATAAAGAATGTCCTTGCTTTTTTGTGTGTTTTATATATTAGTTGATGTGCGACTCTAAACCAAATGCAGTCTTTGGTGGAACTGGCAATTTATATAAATTATTTTTTTACAAAACAACCCATAGAATTAGAATATAAAATTACATATACTCTTTTTTAGTTTCTTGATTATGATAAATAGAGAAAATATAGTAATCGTTAAAAATCTCGGATGAGATTTTAACAATTTTCTACAGTTTAGGCCCAGGGCCCGACACTTAGCCTAGTTGGGGCCTGGGGCAAAAACTTCTTTGCCGCCCTCTGCTTCACTATTTTACTAATGAAGACGATTCATTAAAGAAGGAAATGTAAAATAATATTTATATTCGATTAGGGGGGGGGGCCAATAATGTGGGGCCCCGGGGCAACTGTCAGGCCCTGTTTAGGCCTCTCTGGATTCGAAAAAACATTTTGGAAAAATGTCCGTCTATCTGGCTGTCACAAAGATAACTCAAAGCACTTTGGTCTAGAAAAGATTATATTTTTTAATACAGTCTTTATAGTAAATTTGCAGCTTACAACCAAATTTTGAATAAAATTATGCGGATGAAGTCCGTCTATTAAAATAATAACAAAACACGATAATAACTATTATAATTATTTGTAAATAATTGTTATATTAGTAATTAATTATTATAATTATTATTAGTTAATAATTATTATAATAATTATTTGCTAATAATTATTATTTTAATAATTAGTGATAATTATTAATTAACACGATAATAACAAAACGAAGAAAACTAGATAGATAAAGGTAGGAACATAGATTTAGCATTCATATCCTAGACATCTATCATTCTTGAGTCAAATCCAACTAGTAGTTGACCCTTTATCGGTCGGTACTTTCAAAAGCAAGTAATAACTCAAAGACGCAGTGACTGAAATGTATCAAATTTGATATGAAATTGTATGTACAAGTGTAGTTTTGCATCAAATTTTTATATTCAATCGGTTGAAAAAAAAAGTGTTTGAAACACAAATTGAAAATTAATTTTATTTAAGTAGTTAGTAATGATAACCTTATATAATAACTTAATAGGAAAAAATAGCATATTACATAAGCAATAAAAGTAAGTTAATACAAAGATATCATTGATTTCTATATATTATAGCTTACATTGCACTTAAATAATTAACAAAATTGCTCTTTCCTCCATTTTATAAGCGAAAGTAAACAAGAAAGTCAAGACCCATTTCCAAAACAACATCATGTCAAAACATAATGCTGTTTTGGAAATAAGGTTTATGGCGTCAACAAAAATCCGTAAACGAAAAATAAAATAAAAAAACATAGGCAAAAACTTTAAATTTTATTATCTGCACGAGCATCTCAAAAAATCAGTTTTTAATAACGCGTTGCCATTGCATTTACAAAAGCTCAGATTTTAAAAAAATAAGTCAATGACTACAGCCAATAAAATCCAGAAAAATGCCATTTTGAGCACCTGATTATATGAATTGAAATAAACAAGAAAAGCGATATTTTTAAAAACAATCAATGCAAGACAAAATCTTTTTGGATCGTTTGCAATACTCAAGTGACTCATTCAATGAAACAAATAAAATGAATGAAAATATAATTCAACTCGCATGAGCACGTGGTGCTTGGCCGTTCAAGAAAGGTTGCTCTGACAGGATACTTTGAAATATGCATAGCAGATTTCATTTTAATCTATTTTTAAACAGGGATCCTTTGAAAATTTTCAAACAATTGAAAGTTTTCAGTCGTTAATAAAATACTTTTTATTCATTCATTCAAGTTCAAACACATTTTTTAAAACTTATATCGGATAACACCAGATGTTAATATAGTTTTCTTTAATTAAATTAAATTTTTAATATTTTAAATAACGGTTTAACATTAAAAAAATTTTATCTGTAAAATTCAAGGACTTCAATATTTTGCACCTGAAGGTGAAGAATGCGAGTTCAATTTTTGCGAAAATCAATTATTTATATCAACTGCAATTATTTAATAAAAGTAACTGAAATAAAACTTTTCTTCGTTGACCTAAATAGGAATTGACTAACATTATTTTTTCATGTATACATTACTTGTTTTTTTTTTAATCTATTTCTAACGCAATAAACTTTAATGATGTGTTCCACATAGAAAGGTCAAGAAATTATGGCTTAACAATCATTAATCCGCACATGTTATCCTATTGTTCTAGTCATTAATTTTAACCTCTAATGTAAGTGAAAATAAAATGAAATTATTTATTTTCTAATTATAATTTTATCTATACAACATTGTTTTGTTGTAGTCAGGGATTATTTGGTTGTAATAAAATAATTTCTAATTTTTATATCCTTAATTATTGATGAATTTGATTCAAGAACAAGCAGTCAATGATTTAAACACAATTATGCAACTGAAAATTAACTTCAGAGAGATATTTTGAATGATAAGCTATTTTTTTCAATGTATCGAGAGAAAAAAAACCTTCACAATTTTTTTTATTAGTTGTGCCAATTTTTCAGAATATGTAAATTTTATTCATCCTGAATTAACATATTTGGTGAATATTGGCATATTTAATGAGCATTTTCATAGGACTTCGGAAAATTTTCTTCAGTTTTTTACCGATTATAGTCCCTTGGAATAAAAAAAACCCTTCGTTCAAAAATTTAAATGAATTTCATTCTAAAATATTCTCTTATTTTCTGAACCAATTACACTTTTTTTTATCTAAATAATGCAACAGAAACTCTGTAAAATTGTTGAAATAAACAAGTTCTCACACTCCAAGTGAAGGGATAAAAATTGTCGATTAAAATGATCCCTATATTTTTCTTACTTAAATCGACTAGTGTAATAAATCCCTATCAGAATCTCACAGTATATAATCATGAGGATAAATATTTCGCTCACTCTTTTCTCTTTTTGCTCTTGTGTCGTTCTGTAAAGTGACAAACCTCGACACTACTTGCTTTTATATAAATTATGCCTCCCGGGATGAATGTTTGAAAGTGTCTTCTATATATCTTCGGGCACGAAATTGCTCTCTCTCTCTATCTATCTATCTAGAGTTATTTTGTTTGGATGTTAGTTGGCTTGGAATGTATTATTAGAAATATAAAAATCTCAAACGAGTTCGTAAATGTGTCATCTAGCTCAAAAGGGGTTGAAATATTGAGAAGAATGAAAGTTTGATTTCGTTAAAGCTTTATTAATATTGATGATAAAAAAATAAATCCAATTGTTCAAATTAGCGCCTCATTCAGAGGAATAACTCTCTTACCTAAACTTTAAAATATCTGGAATTGTTTAGAAATTTAAGACTGAAAAGAGATGTTCAAATCCTAATTTTGACTATTTCTTTCAACAATTGATGTTGCCTGATAAATCTACCTTTGCCATCTAGCTTGCCGAGAGGAAGTTTATTTTTTCAAAAGATTTCCTCGAACGCAGGTTTCTTTGTTAAAAATAATTCGTCTGATGATTCTTGGTCAAAATAAATAAATAAACGAATAAATAGCTTTTATTTTTTAAAAAATTCGAAATAACAAATCGTTGTAGCAAAAACTACTTGAAATCATTCGTTTAAATTGCATCATCATTCACTACAATGTAATAATTCTTCAACAAGAACATGCAATTAAAGATAAACTTTATTTCCAAATTCTAGTTACAAATTACAGTTGATGAAAGTAAAAATTATCTTCTTATAATAATGACGATAAATTATTGTCTATCAAAACAAAATGTACTTATTCCGTTTTGTTAGATGAGCGAAATTAAGAATCGTTTGCATTTCCCTTTTAGAAAAAGAAAATGTCAAAATATTTTCTAAAACCGCAATCACACGGGTTTTATTATTATTATTATTATTGTAAATAACAAGAAAGATTTCTACACGGAAAATATATTTTCCACTAAAACATTTCCCATGTCTTTGTTTCAGCGTGATAGTACATCATTTACGACTTCGATGCAGATTTCTTATAAACACTAATATTTGGAAGCCACTCAAGCATGGCGTGGCTCTTCAAAAACTTGAAAATTACTTTTATCCCTTCTTTGTCAGAGACGAGTTTTTTTCACCTTTGTGTGTTTTTTTGTTATGCTGATGCGTCTGTGGAAGATTATTTTCACCTTTTCCTAATGAATGTGGTTTTCTATCTCTTTAAATTGCGAACAATTGAACCTTATATAATGGCACGTACGTCTGACTTACTGTCTGTCGATTTTCACAAGTCACAATGCATGATTAAGCGATGTCTGAGTAAAACGTATGAGCGTTTATAAAATAAAAAGAATTGAAAAAATAATAATAATAAGACAATATGTCATCTGAATTAACTGAAAAAAAATTCTTTGCAATTTTCTGTTTCTTTTCCAAAAGTGCCCAAGGTGAAGATGATTATCTTATATTAAGTAACTACACTTTAAAAATTCCTTTGAAATTCGATTTATTTTTACATTTAGCCCTTTTTCAATTCTTACTATTAGTTCACACTCTCCTTAAATATATATATATATATATATATATAT
>JAOUZG010049478.1:1370701-1416836 GCA_026289955.1 Argiope argentata
GAAAGATGAATAGTACAATGAACAGAACATCTGAAGAAAATAATACTGAATTAAGCTATTAATGAATTATTTAATTATCAAAATTTGTTTGGTTTTAAAATATTTTAGTGAAAAACCTGTTATGAGACTCAGCTACGTAAAATATATGAAAATTTTAGCGAGCATTAATAATGGCGAACCAACTAGTCGCCAAAGGCGGCTAGTTTATAATAAATGTTCAAAATGTCCATCCCTTTCTTGGAGACAAAACTGAACTCGTTTGCGCATGTTTTTCGAAACGCGTTTTAACATGCTAGGAGTGATTTCTTGTATCCTTTGGGTAATTGCGATTTTTGAATCATCTATTGTTTGAGGATCCCTTTCATAAACTTTGTCCTTTAAATATCGCCACAGAAAAAAGTCTGGGATGGTCAGATCAGGGGATCGAGGTGGCCAAAGATTTTTTGAGATAAGTCGATCGCCGAAAAAAGCTTCAAGCATGTCCATGGTTTCGTTACTCGTATGCCAAAATTTAATATACTTGGAAAAAAATCGTGGACAATGATTTTTTTAAATTTGGAGTACGGGAACTTTTTGGACACCCGGTACTTTGCCAAACACGTGTTTTGTGATATTTTAGACTTGCACCGCTATTGTCATAAATTTCCCAATAATCGAAACGATATCGATGTTATATTGCCTATCATTCAATAAGTCACGGAGAATTAACACAATGGGATTGTGCTAATAGGAATTAAACAATGGAAACTGCTATTTCAATTTGATGAATGTTTAATATAACTCATAAATTTGATCCAAATTAATTCATCAGACTGTATGACATCCATAAGCTTTAGCAAAATGCGGTAGAACTCGTTTTTAAATCAGAATAGACATGATCTTTGGACTACCTATCTTGTTATTGTTGTTACTAAAGGTACTTGCTATGGACAAATGTGCTGACTGATATCAGTGATTTTAAGCCCAATGAGTGTCTCTTGTTTTTGAAGTAGCGCCAACTAGGGCCAAGAGTATGTAAGCTACACACTCATCACATTAGATTGCACTGCCCCTTTTTACAAGGGGGCACATCCATACACCTTACAGTCAGAACACAGAAGAACAACCATGCCCTAACCGCGACCCGAAACTGGGAAGCCCAGATCGAGAAGAAGACACTCTACCTCAGAGCCAGGACATCGGCAGACTATCTATCTTCTTTTAAAAACCTAAAGACATTGTTTATCAACATACAATTAATTTCCTCAGATTCTCATTGCGAAAATAACTATAAGTATCGCATCTGCTCAAATTTTTCTACAGCATCAAATACCATTTATTATTATCCTATGGGAAAGTTGGTCAGGATGGCCTGGTTGGTACAGCGTTGGACTCGTACTCCTTAGGCTACGGGTTCGAAACTCACTGGCCAAAAAATTCCCCGAGTGTGTGGCGGCTGGCGCTGGTTAAATCTTTTCATGGTCGCAAAGTCCTTTACTTCGAGAGTATTACCACTGGGGGTACTGGGTCAGAGGTGATCGTACTCTGTTCTAAGTCTAAATTACGGTCTGAGATGGATGCATGAATGAAGTCCGCCCCCTAAAAAGGGTTGTGACGTGTGTGTAGCTAAATCGTACTCTTGGCCCTAGATGGCGCTACTTGTAAAAAACAAAGAGACGCACAACTTAGGCTTAAAATCTGCTGATCGTATCAGCGGGGGCTTGTCCATGGAAATTGCGTTAAGTAACAACAACAACATATGGAAAAGTTAATTTTGATTCAAGAAATTCTTTTAGCCATACTCTATTAGTACAAGATATTGCATATCAACGATATTAACCGACATTTTGATCGTTTCCAATACTGCGCAGATATCGTGACAATGTTATTGGGCAGTTTGTGATCATAGAATATCAAAGATTTCATTCCCTAAATATCATCTCGTATGTCTTTATATCATTTTTATCTAACTTAAACTATTTGTGTTACTCAACAGGTTGGAAGGAACTCTCCACCATGCTGAAGCTCCTTCTCAGCCATTGGCAAGCCCACAGGGAACCTCTTCCCTTCGTGCTCACTGATGACCCCCTCTACTGCAGTCACCTCACCAAATCCCCTTTTCCCGAAGTCTATTCAGTCAACAGAGTCAACCCCATCTTCGAGGACGATGAGATCGAGACCAAGAGTGAGATCTCCTCCCTCCACTTAAAAAGATCTCTCAGCGAGGAACAACGAGAAAACGAGACTCGTGCCTCCGACGACACCGGCTATTCGTCCAGCACCCACTTCAAGAGTGTCACGACAGCAGACAGCCTCACCGACGATGTGGGGTCGCTGGAAGCTCGGCACATGAGCTCGGACTCGGATGAGTACTCCCAACCAGAAGAAGTCGTCGTGTCAGTCGATGTCCACAGGGTGTCCTATCCCGAAGACGTCATAGTCTTGTCCTCCAATTCCTCGAACTGCAGCCACACCTTCAGTGCCAATTCTTACAGTAGCAACTGCGAAGAGAGTAGTGACATTTCTCAGGAGCCATATGACAGTTTGACTATGTCCAGCACTGCGGACGAGCGGTCAAAACCAGAAACAAAGAGGCCCAATTCGCTGGTCAGAGAAAAATTGCAAAGACTGTTAGAGAAAGGTAACGACCAATCTGCAGAAGCGTTTTTAGACTCCCTCGACGCAAAACCCAGTGTGGAACGCGAGATGGAGAAAACCAAAAGTGATTTGATGAAATCCCTAACCAGAGTTCTCAACAACAAAGTGCCAAACAGAGACGAGAGACAGGAAACTGTCACTCGAACAGACAGCGCTCTGGACGACCAACAAGTCAGATCCAAGTCTCTAGATCGCAAAAGTACTTCTAGTTCTACTTCGCCAAAGACTTTGTACTTCTCCCAAAACTCCTCTCAGAGAAATAGCGGTGTAACAAGGCAGGACGAATCGAGCAACTCGAGTTTAATTAGCTTTACGAAACCGAGGAAGCATCGAAGCAATAAACATTCCTCGGAAAAGGAATCAAAGAGAAATAGTACTACAAGTAATCAAGAATCTTTTGACACTAAAAAATCTCATGAATCCCACAAATGTAAATTATGCGAGAATGCTCACAGGCCTTTAGCATTCCACCAGTTGTTACCTGGGCATTGGAGTTACGACAATGTATATCTTCCTCAAATGTCGGGCATCTGCTGTTCCTGTATGCACCACCACGTCAATTCGATGATTCCTTCCTCTGATGATGATGTCTTCTTCCCAATGTACTATCACCCGCCGGATGTGGCTAGAGCCAGGCATTCTTGGGCACCTTATACCAATTCACGTGTTCTGCCCGATAACCTTCCAAAGAGGAAAAGATCATCAGAAGACAAAAGTGCCTCTACAACCCAAAAAGATAATAGCAGGGAGGCATCGAGCACAAGATACGGCTCTGATGGAAGTTCCAGAGAAACTGATAGCTCTGATTCGAACCAGCTGAAGAAATCACTATCTGAGAGGCGATCGCTCAGAGAACCCAAAAAATGCAAGTGTGAACACTGCTTAGAATCAGCACTGGATAAAGACGGGGTGCATCCGTCCAATTTGGGCAGTCACACATGTCCTTGCCATTGCTTATCTCACAGAAGGGTTAAATTTGCCTCTGACTCGGATGTATCACAGCATAGGCACATGCATTCGGTCCCTTTTCGAATTGGAAAAGACGGAGAGAAGCTTATCAATGGCGATCCAATTAATGCGGCATTCGTTATGAGCCTGCCTCATCTTAATGGGCATGCTTTGAGCAGTAACCAAGGAGTCAAAGAAAATGGCCTCAAATCCAAAATGGCATCTCCTATCATTCCCAGAGGATTAAAAGAACCAATTAAAGTAAGCTTTTAATTTTATTTCACTGTCTTTTTTATTTCTCGTCTTATTTTTAAGAAACATTAAAATGTCTAGAACATAGTAACTGCTACATACTATTACAAATATTAAGTCATTTTATTGCACAAATATAAAATGCACCAATATGATGAATATTATAAATGAAGGTCACCTTGAAATCATTTTATTTGAATGGACTATCATTATTATTAATAAAAAATTCTATTGTCCGATTACAATAAGAACCAATAAAAAATTCTTTAATTATTGTTCTTTTAGCCACAATCTTCAAAATAAATTTAAGCTTCTGGTTTATGTAAAAAGTCGTCTGCACGGTAATAGAAAGCTACCAATTGCAGAAACAGAAAAATTGTTTTACCAAACGATTAAAATTAATTTCTATTTTCTGGAATATCAAAGTATTTATTATAGTTACTCTATAATAAATAATAGGTAAATAATAATAGATAAATATTAATAGGTAAATTTATTTTTTTAAACTAGAAAGTTGACGAGAAATGTCTACACTTTATGTTGCAATTTGGAAGATATTTTTATGTAGCTTCAATTAGTCATTCATATTTATGCAACATTTTCTATTCTTTCATCAAATGAACAATTTTGCTTAGAAGAAAGCTTTTTTTACTTTCAGTTTCCAAATTTTATATAATTTTTAATTAGTGGTTTTTGTATTGCGCATATATATTAAATATAAACCTTTCAAAAAAATCAGAGATATTATAACTAAAAGATCAAAGATATCATCTAGGAAAGTAGGCATTGAAATCACATTGGTGTCATTTGTAATTTCTAGCTTTTACAATTCTAACATCTTCTAAACTCATTAATAGCAAATAGTCACCCATTATTTTATAATATACTTTCTAGGCTGAACAATAAATTAGAAATAAGTGGAATGAAGTTCAGCAGAAAAGAATTGGAAAACTTTTGGAACGTAGCTTAAAGCTTACGTTTCCCATTAGAAAGCAACATGGAACGGTTAATAATTTTTTAAAAGATTAAGATTCCCGATGATAGCTTCAAGAATTAGATTTCAAATCGTATTTGTTACTTTTGTTACATTAGAAATTGTATTTATATTCATTAATTCTAAAGGTTTAAAACGATTTGAAAAGTAATATCGCAATATTTAGGATTTCACGATTTTTCCTCTTCGTTATCTGAAAGATATTCGGGATAAACTTTCAATTATTTTAAAATTAAACTGGATCTAAAGTTATCCAATTCTATTAGTATTTCTAAAAATCTTTCAAGACTAAAATGTCTTCAAATCTTGTGTCTCATATCTCCCTTATAAACACAAAATGTCCAACCGCATTGTTACGATATTCATTCCGCATTGTTACGAGTCAATTCCTTGGATGGATACAAAAAATTAACTGATCCTTTGATTCTTCTTTCAGATGGACGAACTTTACCGATCCTACCCGATCAACTTCCGAGAATGGGAAGCACATTACCGAAGAAATTTCCTCCAGAAACGACGAAAAAGAGCCCTCAACATGGTCGGCATGGCCATCGGGATCATCTTGGTCGTAGGAATCGCTGTTGCACTGACTTTTGTTTTCCTCAGGATTAGAAGAACGTGATGATGGCTATGGATAGGTTTATGAAATATTTCTACAACACTTCCCAGGCTTTGAGTAAAATATAAATGCAGTCAAACTTTACTTCAAAGGCTTGAATTTCTGAGTTGCCAAAGCTAATCCTGTAGAATATCCCATGTCCCAGATAACACAGCCTGTTGCATATTTTATGATATCAACCAACATTCCACAATATTCGTTCGATATTATAATCAAAATTCCACAATATTCGTTCGATATTATATGATATTAACCGACTTTCCAGAATATTCGTTCAATATTGCATGATATTAATCAACATTCCACAATATTCGTTCGATATTATATGGTATTAACCAAAATTCCACAATATTCGTTCGATATTATATGGTATTAACCAAAATTCCACAATATTCGATCGATATTATATGATATTACCAATATTCCATTATTCGTTCGATATTATATGATATTAACCAAAATTCCACAATATTCGTTCGATATTATATAATATTAACCAGCATTTTACAATATTCGTTCGATATTATATGATATCAACCAACATTCCACAATATTCATTCGATATTGTATGATATTAATCAGCATTCCACAATATTCGTTTGATATTGTATGATATTAACCAGCATTCCACAATATTCGTTCGATATTATATAATATTAACCAGCATTCTACAATATTCGTTCCATACTATATGATATTAATCAACATTCCACACTATTCTATATTATTACAAGATGTCCAACAATATTGTTACCATATAATATCGTCAAGTCATCATACAACATCAAGGAAAAGTCATACAATATCTTGTGTTAACAGGATTGATAATATAGCTCAATATTATACAGAATTTGTGTGCAGTTAAGGGATATTATGAAACAAATAATTAATTCGGGATCTTAATGATAAATTATTTTTCATAAGACTAATACTTAATACGGCATTCATTAATAAAATTCATAATCATAGCAGAACTAAAAGTCGTATTTACTTTTTTATTTATTTTAGAGGCTTTTAGCTTTAAATATTGTGCAATACTGTACGAATTACCGAATATTAACTATTATTCATAAGTTGACATTGCTATTAGCGATTACGTCAGGTGCAGAGGCGTAAAGAAGAAAAGATGGGGATGGGACGAAATATAATCTTTTTGCTTCTAAGTCATCACTGAAACTTAATAGGAGCAAAATGGTGATAGAGGCATCATATCTGATTTAACGAGATGACACAAATATACTAATATTTGGTCTATTCGGAACACGAAACACTTACAGTTGCCTTTGCCCTCTAGTTTCTGCGCCTCTGCTTCGATAATTGGCTCTAAGATTGGCGACCAAATTGAAATAACACATCGCTTTAATTTTGCCGATATGCTTAAAGTCAAGTAGGTATAATAAGAATTTTTAATATGACTACAATGATATGAAGTGGATATTGATGTCCAAAAATTTAGTCATGTACCATGTTTGAATGGGAATTGAACCACTTCCTTATGTCATGCTGACATTCATTACAACGTTTCAAACGAAAGAATTCGTTTGTCTTTTTCATAACAGAATCCATTAAATTTTGCAATGCCTTCCGTTGCTGAAGGCCCTGCAATTTTAGGGCACTCAGAGCCCTCGATTTTTTGTGTGTGACATATTTAAAAATTATTTAAACTTATTCTTTGGTCTGATTATAAAGCTATGGAATCCAATTTACTCAAATATTATTTTAATTAATTTGGTATATCATTCCAGTAATATTTCTAATTAACTACCATTTGAAACCTTTACATTATATTATTTTATATCATAAAAAAAATGATATATATTTTTAAAATTATCCAATCCTATTACTGAATATTATTTAGATTGTGATCATTCAAATTTGGTAACTTTTTGTATTATTGCATTTAATTATTTTTAAATTGCAACTGAGCATATTTTTATACTCAGTACTTAAAAACTCTTTTCTTTTTTTAAAAAAAATGGTCTCAGAATAAATGTTTTATTATTTCAGTTTGTTAAAATTTGTTACTTAAAATTATTTACATGAAGGTAAAATCAAAAATCCATAAAGGGATATTTGGTTTTAAAAGTTTAGAGAAAAAAGGAGCCCTTGAGATTTTCATAGTCTAATGGTCCTTACAAGGAATAATCTGACCCTGATATATAATCATGAGTTGCAATAAATAAATTGAAACATGTACATTTTCACAAAATCACTCAAAATATTAAACTTAAAGCAAAACATTAAATACTGATTAATATGCAAAATGTGTTTAACTGCTTATTAAAAGAGGGAGCTACATATTGAGCTTTGTCCACATAATGTTTAAATCTGCCAATTATCTTTCATAACAATTAAAACAACATTGTTTCATAATTTGTCATACCTAGCCATATTATCTTTCACTAAACATTACATTGACATTTCTTCATTGTTGTTCAGAAAGGTAATTTCTTTAAATGACTATTTTCAGCTTTAAACTTATATAAAATATCATAGACATAGGAAATTCATATAAAATATCAAACCTTCATTCAATAAAATACAACTATCATTCAATATCATTCAACTATCATTCAATAAAATATCATACGCATGGGAAATTAGATGGACTGTAAACAACAATTGATGAAGGCACTACAAATCAAGTTCTTTGTAGTAAGGTTTGACTGCATAAGACTGACTTTTAGAACCCATCCAATATTAGATGCAACACATTTCCATCCTTCAAATTTATTCTGAAAAAGAATAAATTAAAAACAGGTATAATTCCACAAAATGAGAAATCTGCATAATTCCGTAAGCATTGCAGGTTCAATGTATGTTTGAAAATGCCTACACATTCCTATATTTATTCGATAATTTCTTTTGTGAGTGAAATTGTCTCAAATTTTTTTAAGCATTTGTCATTTAAAATTCAAAACGTAAAAGAAATCATGCAAAATGCTATATAGTCAATGTATTTTTTAAATATTTTATTAAATAAAATAGTAAATAAAGCACCATTTCTGGTATGTCTGTGAATCTTTAATTAATACATTACATTACTATACATATATTAATACACTCAAGGTAAATTTCGTTAAAAAAAACCCTGCATAAAATGTTATTTAAAAAGGAAACTGTTCTGAAAATAGAAATTAATTTAGTATAACGAATGGTGCAAAAAAAACCAACTAAAAAAGAGATAACTTAAAAAAAATATTTGATAACAGTTTATCCTTTAATGAGTGATATGGAACATGACTAACATATAAATACATTTGAATATAATATAATTTTTGCAATAAAATTTTTGCATCTAATTATTTCAATGAACGAAAAGGTATCTGTATCCAATATCCAATTGCAGTCAAAAACAGAAGGTTTGAATTTTAAAATAAAAATATTAGTATTTATAATATAAAAAAGTCTTTATATATAAAAAAAAGTCTTTTTGTAATAATTTTTTAAAAGAAATTATTTCTAAAGTCAAGACTAAAGGAAAGGAATTTAAATAGAACATTATAACAGAACCAATTTTAAAATAACTGCATCAATCTGAGATGTGCAATTTTTTTATTCAATCTCAATCATCAATACATTTCATTATGATAATATTCTTAACTACAATGAGCAAAATAATTTCATTTCTTTTTTACTAAATATATATTATTATGATTTTATTTTTCGAGATCTTCAAAGTCTAACTTAGAATATGTACAGATTTTACAAATATTAGGCATATAACATACATTTATTTTTACATTATAAAAGAATTTTATAAATCTCTCTCTAGATATATAATTTCAATATCAAAAATATATTTTTATATAAATATGTATAAAATATAGTGAAATGAATGAAATGCAAAACAAAACATTAGAAGCAGAATATATATATATATATATATATATATATATAAAAGTTAATCATTTTCAGATGAACTCATTAGAAAGTATTAACAAGGATATATCACATTCAATGTCATACTCACATAAAAATTAGATCATTGCAAAATGTTTTCCATTTCAATATTTTGCATGTACAAAATTAATCTCAAAATATTATTAATCAATAATAATTAAAATAAAAACAAACTAAAATATTTAAGTTTTCTCTAATTACAACCAGAAAAAAACTTTTATACTTTAACTTTGTATGAAAAAAAAAAAAAACTATAGAAATTCATATAATAATGGATTAGGCTGAAACAGCATTATCCATATTTTTCAGTGTAAATTTATAATATTTGGGTGTAGAATACTTTTAAGTGCAATATTCTAAAGAAAAAAAATAATAACTTCTCCTAAAAAAATTATGAACAATTTACTTACAAAAAGAAAACTTTAATGCAGACTAAAATTTTTGTACTGCAATAGTTTAGATATATTTGTCATATATATCTGTATATCAAATATATTCAAGAAGATATATTTGTCAAAAACTTAACAACTGAAATTAACCTTTAACTTAAAGGTCACATAAAATTATAATTTTTGATTATGACTTTTCTCTCATCTACTAAGCTAGCTCACATTTTTAAATTTGGCCCACTTATTTAGTGTTAAGATGCATGAATAAATAATATGAGCATAAAAAGTAGGAACTTAAACTTGTGATATGTATTATATATAAGAAAAACTTTGATATACTTGTAGACATTAAATTCTGTAATAAAATTTTTAAAAAAATTTAAAAAAGGAAAAACATTTGTTATTATATGGTAAAGTGGCAGAATAATATTCAAAGGCTAATTATTTAAACACCAATATATTTTACATATATGAATGTTGAAGAATTTTATGAATGTTATAATGTTCTTTTAATAGTCTGTAATTACTAAAATATAATTTTATTGAGGAATATTATACAGTTTTTTTACAGGTACAAATTAAATGATTTTTAAAATAAATTATTTACTTCTTACAATATAGTGAAAACAACATTATACATTCCAAATAATGTAATTCTACTCTGATAGTATCAGTAATATTGTAGCATTATAATCTTTTTCTAATATGCTACAAAAATTTAAATGTACTATAAATTAAATGCTATATTAAATTTTTGTGTATCAAAACATTGTAAATTGAGCATTTTAAAAGATTTTCTTCAGTATTTCTTAATCAGGATAAATAACTTCATCTATTAATACATCATGCTCACTGACTGGAATAGAAGATACAACCTGTTCTCGAAATGCTAGAGCTACAGTTGAAAATTGATTGCCCAGTTTTTCCTTACACAATTGTAAGTAACTATCATAATATCCTTTACCATTTCCAATACGATGTCCTTCTTTAGTGAAGCCAATACCAGGAACAATGATTAAATCTAAACCACCTTTAAAGAAAATACATTTATAATTTCACAACAGTAATTCATAACAAATATTGCATAGAATTTAAATATCTGAAATAACAGACAATAGTACTTAAAATATGTCTTTCTTTAAATAACTAAATTAGAAGAAGGGAAAATAAAGACAAGCTTATTTAATTTTCATACTTGATATTAGACAGGAAAAAAATATGAATAACAATTTTATAATAATATAATAATTTTAATAGCTAAACATAATGGTCAACACATTTTACACATTCTTATTTATTTGAGCAAGCTTTTCTAGATATAAAAGGTTACTAGACAAATTACAAACTATCAATATAGGATATTTAAAAATTTGCATGTAGAATGAAACAAAATTAATGTTACAAAATTTTAAAAAAATGCAACAAATATAATATCAAGAACAATAATATAAGATTCATGAAAAGAGGTGATTTATGCTAATTCTATGCAGCAAAATTTTAAAAAGAAAGCTAATTTACTGATCATTTAAAATCATAAGTATTACATCATCCAATGTAATTTACCTTTGCTACTCAGAAATATGTATATTTTTGTGGCCTTTCTTTCAACATATGTTGGGGGGGGGAAATGTGAATGATTTAAATCCTGAATAATTTAAGAACTGAATGAATAATTGTACAGATTTTCACTAGAGAAATTGAAGTATGTTGTTAAGAAGGCATTTACCAGATTAAAATATGGAATTGAATTCCATATTTTAATCTGGTAAATGCCTTCTTAGAATGGAAATGAGAAATCCCAGCATGCCTGAGAAAAAATAGATATAATTAAAAGAAACATTCAAGAAAATGAAAATGCTTTAAACATTGTTGGCTTATTCAGACAGCAAAACCAAACAGGAAAAAGTGTCCCAACAAGCTATTGGGATTATTATTTGGAGCAATACTAACAATGGCTCAAAATTCAACAGAATTTCTGCTGAAAAAGTGTAGAGACTGTAAGGCATCATGGACTGGTCATTTATTAGAATTGTGCATTCAGTGTTAATAAGACAGAAATTTGTTTAACACTCCAAATGGCTAGAATATAGAAAGTCGACCTAACAAAATGTGCAGCCAATACTAGCTAGACCATAGAAAGTACTTCTTTGTACATTCAATCATTGACATTTTTAGGAAGTTTCAGGTCTCCATAAAATCACCGATAAAAGAGTTAAAGATTGAATTTTGAACCTTCCCAATTTGGAGAGAGTGATATACATGTAATAAGTCCTTAGTCATTCATGAAGGACATTGCTACTAAATTCTAGGGATTATAATAAAGAAGAACCATATTTTGAATTGTTGAATTAAATTATTCATTTTTCCTAGTGTAACTATGGTTATTGAAATATTAACCACATAATGGTGAATTCATTTTTTAAATCTCCCCTCCCCCCTCCCCTTGAATGCAATACAAAAACTACTACTTAGAAAATTTTGCAAAAAGTCATTGTAAAGTGAATAAGATTTCATTTTTATTACATAGCATTTTACCCATGGACAATGCCAAAATGAAGATTTCGATTGATTTGTATGCACTTTGAACACATTTAGCTGCTGAAGAAGTAAAGAAGTTTTGGATCTAAAATGGTTTAAAATGCAAATTAGCAATAACTTTTTCTGAACTGAATGGAGAATAATCTACATCTTTATCAAATAGTGTTTGTTTGAATGAAGATATATTAGATTACTATTACCATACTGTTTGGATTGAAATCCAACAGGGTACACATTAGCACAACTTTAGTGTCCCACATAATTCTAGCATTTTGTTGCTCTAAACACTCATTGCCAGCTTAATAATACACATATTGAATTCCTGTCTTGCATTTTAATCAGGTTACATAATTATAATTTACATAACTGTACTAAGCTGCAACTTTAATTTTCCATACCCGAAAAAAGATAGCAGTTCCCATATTCTTGTTAACATTTAATTTTGAAGGAACAGACATTTTTACATTTTGAAAATTTATCTTGAACTTTATGCTAAACATGCTGAAATAACAATCTAGAATGATTTTCCACTTTTCAGCTGCAAACCATTTAAATTAAATGGTTTAAATTATATGGTTTTTGTTCCTTTCATTTTATTTCATTTAGGAATCAAATTAGGAGATCTTTTAATATAAATATCTTCAAAAGAACAGCTAAATAAGAAAGGAAATATATTCATAATTAATTAAAATAAGCAATTGGTTAATAATAATAGCTACTTATAAATATTAACTTATCCATGCAAATATAGAAAGAGAAATAAATAAAAATTTGCTTTCCAAAATATGAATGTTTCCGATCAGTTCTCATTTTCATTAATAGTAAGGTATTTTTTAAATATCAACAAAATGTTTATATTTTAAATCATTTAGAAATCTTGGTTAACAGTAGCTTTTACCATTTTTGGAATCCCTTTATTTTCGCAACACAATAAAGAAAATTACTTGAGGCTATTTACATAATAATAGTTGAAACAGACAAGAAAATTTACAAACGAAGTAGACTGACATTCATCAAATGATCTGCACACCAAAGAGATGAAACAGTATAACATAAAACCTCTTTCCTTAAGGCAAACAAAAAATATTCTACTTAAATCAAAAACTGGATTGCCAGATTCCAAGGTGGAATAAGAAGCCATTGCAAACTCTATAATGAAAATAAATTGGAAATATAAAACATACTAGGAGTGGCCACTTTAATCAATGTATGCCTTTTTCTTTCATTTATTACTTGGAAATTTGAAGAAATTCCTCTTTTTCCCCCTCTAGACATAATTTTAATAAATTAAACAATTTGCATGCAATTAATATTGATTTGTAAGCATTATAAAAAACTTAATATTGAGTGTAACATACAAAAAAGATAATAAAAATGCTAAATCAATTCTGAAACTATGTTATGAAAGATTTTCTCCTTTACCTGTAGTTAAAGCATCTTGAATATTGGAGTCAGAGTAATTTGGCTGTTTGATATTCCAAGATGTAACAGGCAGATCTTCATAATCTTGTAAAGAATTAAGCTTTACCATATCCATTGCTGTACTTTTAGAACTAAAAAGAATAAAAATATTTCCATGTTTTCATAAATTTATACCAATCAATAAATATAATTTTATAAATTGATAATTTTTATTTACTTGATAAGAGAAGTATTTGTAAAATATATTTAAAACAATTTAGATTTTTTTAACACTTATTTTTGAAAATGCTATTTCATATTGTATGTTGTTTTGACAAATGTTTATAAAAGTAAAAATGAATTTTGATGAACTTTTAAAAATTAGTTAGGATGGATTTTAATTTTGATATTTTCAAGAGATGAATCAGCTTTTAGATAATTTCTAATGTAATTTAGGTAATGGTATACAAATATCAAAAGATTAACAAATATAATGTTACATTTAAGCCACAAATTCAAAATAATGCAAACTTATACATTCAACTGAAGAATAAAATATTAAGAATCAGACCAACATCTGTTAAAGAGAGAATTTTATCTGAATGCAACAACAAGATTTTATATGACTGCTTTTACAAAATCTGATTTAATGATTAATTTAAAATTGTAAAAGCAATAACTGCTTTTGTAGTTTATTTCTACTACAAGATGATGTTTTCTACTTTATTAACTATACATTATAACATTTTAAATAATCAATAAAAAATTATCAAAATATATGCAACAAATAAAAAAATAAAACAAAAAAAGAATTAGCAAGAATTGGAAAAAGAATTGTTATTAATCAATATTCAAAATAAACTTTTTTTAAAAAATGAAGAGAAATAGTTTAAAGTACATACAATCAAAATACAGAAACAAATAAAATCAAAAAATAAAATTATTGGGATAGTTTTCAAATTAATATCATTCTTTATGACTAAAAATCTCATCAGTAAATGAATATTTGATCATTGAGATTCAAAAATATCCATATTATTCGATATAGATTGGCTCCAAAATTTTATTTTGATATTTTTAAATTTAAAAATAGCAATATCTACCTGGAGTTATCTTTTTAAATTACCCAACATCGATGTTGCATAGCATCTAGCAAAATGAAGTGTTAAGCTCTTGTTGTTTGCACTCTCTAACAACAAATTATTAAATAAGCCAATTGTAATTAAAATAATAAGTTTATAAACTAAATTATAACTAAAATAATTTAGATTTGTTGAAATAATTCATATAATTCTTGTTGAAATAATTATAATAAATTCAATTGAATTTATTATAATTCATAAAGCTACAAAATGAAAGAATTTAAAAGTTTGTAAATGTTTTATATGAAAATATCTTTGAATGTAAAATACTTTCATATTGAATGTTCTCAATTAGTCTAACTGAGAGAGGCTCATGCATTCCAGCCTTTACGTAGTACAAGTGCAGTAATGGAAGTAATACCTATTACAAAACTACATAAAAACTAAATCAGAGATATTTGGATGATTAATTTTAAAATTTCCAAAGAAAAAAATTGTCCATCCCCCTGCAAAAAAAAAAAAAAAAAAAACTGCATTGTTGTTTCAGCATATTTTAATTATCCCTAATAGCCCCTTATTTAAAATCCCTAATAGCATATCTGCAATATTCAATTAAATAACATCTAATCAAATACAAAAGCAAACTACATTTTAATTTTTGATTTAGATCAACTGAAAAATACCCATGAGAAAAAAGCAAAATATATTTGCATGAAAGTTTAACTTTTATCCATTTTGTTAGTTAAGCTATTTGTAGACATTCAGAGCCATAAATATATATTTGAAAATAAAAGATCACCTCATGCTATGATAATTACATTAAATGTGTATTTCTTTTCTTTCAATATCTTATCCCTTTTTGCTTTAAAAAAGCTTTTAATACCATCTCTTTATCCTAAAGGCCCACTGAAAGTAAATAGTTCAAAGAATAAAGTATTATTTCTCCATACTACATCAACATCATCAGTTTAAAAAATAAAATACATGAAAAATATTTTGTTCCAATGTTTTTCTCATTATTCCTAAACATCAGAGTTTTCTTTAATTCTGCTCCAATACACTGCTGCAATGTTGATATAATTCAATATATAAAAATTCCAATTGATACATTCATTACATTAAAAAAATCCAACTGAAACATTCATTATAAAAAAAAATTCAACTGAAACATTCATTATGTAAAAAATCTAAATTAAACATTCATTATAAAATAATTATACATCACTACATTTAAGCCTCTCAGTTAAATATTTATTGAGCTTTGTTATTCCAGGAGATAACATATGGACAAAAAATGTTCTTTCCTATTCACAACCAAAATATAAACTATGCTCTCCCTAGTCCCCCCCCCCATATATAAAGATAAACTTCATTATGCCAATGAGTGCAACAAATGAAGAAAAATTTATATCACAAATTAAAAGATTAAAAATTTATTAAAAAAATATATTATATAAGCATTGACTTAAAAATAAAAGATATCATGAAATAATTTTTTAAACAAAACATACTTCTCTAACACTAAGCTTTGCTTGAATTTAAAATGTTTTAGATTTGAATAATATGTGCACTGATAAATGTCATTGCTTGTGTAGATTTTAGACAAAGAAAATATATACACTTAAAATAATTCATGTATAGTTTATTTATAATAGGTTTCATTCACATTTATTTTGAATAAAGCACATTTTTAGAACTGCTGTGATTATATGCCCTGATTTATATAGAAGTAAGAGCATTAGTAGTCTAAATAATCTATATTTTAAATAATAATTTAGTAATATAAAATAAATGAATGATGTTTAGTAAAGAAAATTACGCTCAGGCAATGCATATTTTCACTTAAACTGAAAATTTAAAAAAAATAACAAATAAAAATCTTTTCTAAAATTTTATGTCATTATAAAAAAAAAGGAAGAATCCTTTCTTCTTACATAAATTTTCATTAAAAAAATAGATGTATAAATATCAAAGAAAGTTTACAACATTGAAAAAATATTGAACAACACTATTACCATAAATTAAATTGAAAATTGAAAAAAAATAATTAATGCTTTGAAATAAGTAAATATAAAATGTTAAAAACCTTAAATTGATAACAATTATAAAACTAATAAAAATTACTTTCATTTACATACACTTCATCATTGAACATTAGAAATTCTCCTTCTTTTAAATAACAATGATCAAAAGTATCAGTAAAATTAAACAGCATTTAAATACCAAGTTTTATAATAAGGTAAAACAAAAACAGAGAATGCATTTCACTGAATGAATAATAAATTGAAAGCTCCTTACTCATATCTTGGAATAAAACATTCTTTTCCTGACTTGAAAATATCAGCAAGTACAGCCCTGGTATCAATTTCTATATCTCTGCTCAAATAAACACTTATTCTTTGACTTTCTTGATACTTTTTACTCTGAATAAGCTAAAATTCCGGAAATAGTATTAGTCATACCATTATGCAAACAAGTTATATAATAATAATAATAAATCTGAAAATCCAGATTAATAAGAGTGTTCACTCTGTCTGAAACATTAGTTCAGTCATTTTTTTTTTTATTTAAATGGAAGCATTTATGATAAGCAGCAAATTCATTAATTAAAAAAAGTCTCATTGACTTAATGAAAAAAAAGAATAGCAAAAAGAAATATATTCTGAAAAAATTGCGAATATTGATTAAAATTTACATTAAAAAATATTGTCAGATATACATTATTCAAAGGAGAAAAATCAAGGTACATTTAAAACCAGAATTTCAGATGAACAACATTTTTAATTATATATTTTTAATATACTGATAAAGAATTCATTTATTTTCTTCTGGATTTTATAAAACTAAATTTAAATCTTAGTTTCTTTTAGTTAAAATTTTCTATACTCTATTATGATTATAAGAAATGGAACAATACTTAAATACTTACTTTGTTAGCAACTATTTTAGATTGCCTAACTTTTTCTTCAGTAGGTAAATTTTTCAATATTTCTTTTAGATGTGCTCTTAATGTTTTTTTAGCTGCTTGCAAAGCCATTTTAAACTTATCTATATATGAAAAAAAGATTTGCAATTATCTAGGAATGAGTATTTACTAATATAATAAAAAAACATAATTCTCAGATTAAAAGAATATTTTTTTAAACTTTTAAATTGAAAATGAGGATAAATTTGTAAAATAAAGTAATGGGATAGAGAATTTAAAAAAATAATAGTGCATATAACTGAGCACATGTGCACTTTTTAAGCATGAGAGAGAATATACAATACTTGAAACAAATAATGTACAGTTTGATAAAATCAAAAAATACATAAAATTTTATATATATATATATATATATATATATATATATATGCATGTTTGTGAGTATGAGTAATAATTTTAATTAATTGATGTCGTAAGAATAATAAATTATTCTAACTCGGCCTTCACTTTAACTCCTGAGTTGCAAAAGCTCTTATTTCTTCAAAGAGACTCTTAGCACATGTCTAATACAAAATGCTGCTCCCACTATATAAGTTCATAATTTTTTCTCACATACTCTTTTCCCCTATTTCCTTTCTTCCTATTGAGACTACTCCATTGCCTAGTCATGGTTCTGGAAGATAACATTTTGAATATATCCAAAAATTTGAAGTCTCTTCTTAAACATAAAGAAAAATAGATAAAATATAAATTTCAGTTAACCATATATGTTCTTTTCTCCAAAGAAATAATTTCATACATACGAAGCACTCTCAAACAAAAATAGAGAGATGCTTTATATGATGGGAAATTCTAATATGCAGGGCATATATTATTTGAATTTATTGAAGAAAAAAATTTCTCTGGACGAAATCAAATAACTGCTATTAAGATGGAACTGTTGACTGTTCATATATAAAGAAGAAACTGTATTTGCCATTTTAAACAAATACAAACTGCTCAAAACTTTAAATTTAATTTATGCAAATATTATTTGTCTTATTGGAAGATAATTAGTTGAAATTATTTCAAAATATTTTATAAATTAACATTACATAAGAATCTTCCACACTTTAGCTAAAACTTAAATAAATGAAATAGTTACATCTCTTTTTTTTTTTCCTATTCATATTAGAAATAATTTTTAATCTTATAAATATGATTATTTATAGCTTAAAAATTTAGATAGTTTATAATTCCTTTATAACTTATTTAATAATTAAAAAATCATTATTTATAATCAACAATTAAAATGTGAAAAAAGTTATAACTTAATTTAACTAATATTTTATTGAAATTTCATTACAATAATCATTTGCTTCAAAGAAAAATTTTTTTAATTAAAATTAATCATGAAGAAACTCAGGAACATAAAAAGAATTAAAGATAAAACAGAAGAATCGGGTATTATCTTTTTCAAACAGGCAGAGAATTTTAACCAAATCTATCAAAACTCGACAATTGATATAATAAGAAATTTTTTTAAAAAATTGAATTCATAATTACGAAAATGTTAAGAGATTTCTTGATTACTCTATCTCACTGCAAGAAATACAAATAGCTTTAAAATATGCATTTCAAAGTGCATAACACAAATAATAGAAATAATTAATAGTAAAATAATCTCTAAATTCTTTTGTATATTAAAATAATATTAAACGCAATAATGTGCGAACAAATGTCAATTAAGATTGTATCCATCAGACAGTTGAATTATTATTATTTCTACAGAAAAAATAATATTCATCATAAAAAAAGTATAAAATAGTTTTTAAACAATGAAATTTACCCAAAAATATTATTAAAAGAATTTATTTAAATATTCAAAAATAAGCTTTTTATGCATAACTGATAAATAATTTGAAAGTGAAACCTACTATTTATTTCTAACACGTGACAATGTTTATTTACTTCTTTTTCAGTTAAAACTACAGTTACGATATTGCCTTCTGAGATATAGGATCCATATAAGTATAATAATCTATTTCCAATAAGTGGATATAATTGCTAAATATCTTTTTCTCTAACCTTTTAATTCTATTTACAACTTAGACATTTATATAAATTTAATTAATATTTGGACTATTTGAATGATACATACTAATTAAAATGAAGCTCTTTCAATATTTTAAATTTATATTTAATTTACATTTGAAACATCAGCCCATTATGTTTGAAAAAAAGAAAGAAAGAAAGTTAGAAAACTTTTATTAAAAACAGAAAAAAAGGTTATTTTCTCTAATATAAGTATATGAACTGAAGTTAGCATTTTTTTTATTTATTGTTTATTTATTTGAAACTCATTAATGGAAATCAGAGTTGGAACTTAACTTATAAATTTGCGCAGTAAAACTAGGGTTTTTGTTTTGTTTTTTGAAGCTGTGTTGTACGTTCCTTTATTCTCAAGTTTAAGGAAGGGTTTTTTCTCTCTCTTCTTATTTCTACTCTGCTTAAATCAAGTAGTCTGAGATAAGATCACTCCTTTATATTTAATGGTTCTTTCCTCATTGCAAGCTGAGTCACACAATTATGTCAGTGCAAGACTTTAGTGATGAGTCCTTTCAACTGAATTCTGAATCTTTCTACTACAAATTACCGATATTTAATTTTTGAATGAAAAACTTGCCAAGGACCTTGTACTATAGTTAGGTCAGAAACATTACGAGGAAATTAACGTTAATTTCTCTAATGAGAATGCCCCTTCTCAAATATCGTGTACAAAACTCATTCTGATGTGAATTTTCATAAAGAAACATATCGACAGTCACTCCAATATTACAAATATGATATTTATCCGGCAAGGAAAACTAATTTTTACTACAAGGGATCCAATATTTGCAAAACAACTTCTTAGCTTAGAACAGTATTAACGATAGAGAGGTTACTACAAAAGTAATTTGGGAGGGTGTTACTTTTAGATTTCTGCTTGATGATATGCTCACATGTGTAAAGCTCAAAAAAGGAGAAGAACTACTAAATTTTAATGATAATGAAATCAGAGACATGAGACGATTTATCAAGCAAAATTCGACACGGCAAGCTGCCGTCGAATTCAAACAATTCTGGGTACTTCTTGACTGGATTCAGTTAAACTCTGTCTTGTAAACCAAAAAAATTGACCTTAATTGATCGACCTAAACAGTGTGTAAAATATTACAGCTCATAAATCCATCTAGGATACCTTCTAAAGACCGAGTTTGCCAATTTTGTGGCACAGAACATGTCGGAAATTGTCAAAGTCCAGTTAAATGCATAAATCTGCTGGAAGATATGCGCTAGGATGCATCAATTTATCGGTCACCATATGTTCCAAGAGAGACGGAGATAAACACACTCTTAACACACTTAACACATAAAAATTACAAACAAAGGGTTAGCACAAGGTAGCGTCCTCCCATTAATATTATGGGCAAGTTTTGAATCATATTTTTATGAAACGCTTGAAAAGGAAGTTGAATGTTTAAATTTTTGCATCAGTCTATTGAGCCTAAAACTAAGAAATTACAAAAGACAATGGAAAACATATATCAGTGGTGTTTGTATTGGAAACTTTCAGTTAATAGAGATGAAACTTATAAAGCCGACCATTCAAACAAAATTAACTCTTTGCAGTCCGAAAAACAATTAGATGCAAACTTATTCACCTATTACAAAGATTTGTTTATGGCTATTAAAAATAAATATACGTGATTCTTTACAGTTGATTTTTTTTTTGAAAAATTAATCTACATCTCTTATCAATCATGTAGGCCTTTTTAAACAATTAAATTTGAAAAATAAATAAATAAAACGTCAAAATGATGCACAATCTTGAGAGGTGAGTCAGAGGCACCATCGGAGTGTAAAGAGTTAATTTTACCCACCTAAATATCTCACTTGCAGAAACAAACATCCAAAAGAAAACTCAATTATATACCTCGGAATTTCTTTATCAAAAAGAAATCTAAACGGATTTATCTTAAATAAAATAAAATAAATAAAGCTTTGAAAAGTCAATGCATCAAAGGGATTTGAATATTGTTACGTTTTTAGCGTAGCGGGCTGGGAATGAAGGGACTTTACTTGAGGACAGCACAAACTAATTTATTTACAGCTATTTACAGTTATTTACAGAATAATTGACAAAGTAAAAATTTCAGATAAGTACAATCCAACAATCAACAATCACTTACAGCATAAATGCAATCCTTGCGCACAATAAACATAGACTGCAAAACAGATATCGTATAGCACAGCAACAGTAAATCGCAGCTAGCTCAATAATACAACGCTAACAGCAAACGTTAACACAGCTCACTAATAACAAGCGAGAAAAGTAATCCGCTAGTCCAGCGAAACGCTTCCCTTCTGAGAGGAACTGCTAATTGCGGCAGCCCGTCCCTTATATAGCCGAGCGAGGGAGATGCGAAGCTTCGGAAATCCCCGCGAGTGATCCAGTGGCTACCAGACTATTCCTTTCGTCAAACCAACCCGACTGACGCCAAGCTCTTCGACACCGTCGCCAATCACTCTCCCTTCGGCACTTCAGCGGCGTTTGCCCGCTTGTAACAATATCAACATCGGAAGTATCGCTATAGACTTGAAAATGTAGTAAAACAGCGCTACGTTAACGAAAAATCCGAAAAGTGTAAAGGGCTGCTGGAAACAGATGACAACTAAACTCTCTCTGAAATGCACCATACTTGTAAGCCGGAAGAATTTATTCTCAAAGGAAATGACACGTTTTGTTACATAATTCTTTTCTTTGCGAAAGTCTATAACATATTTATTAATATTAAATAAATTTAAAAATATATGGTTTTATATTAATTAATGCTTAAAAATTGGTTCAAAATTAACACCTTTAACACCCATACAAAATTGCACTACCTTAATACTTGGGCATATGTGATTTTGTTCAAGTGGCATCATGACTAGGTTTTGAGTCTAGTTAGCAAAGATTTATGAAATATACCCTGATAAAGTTAACTGCTTATCAGGGTATATTTCATTTCTTAGTTCAGATATAATCCCAATAAAAATTAATTGAATGTATTGGTACAATGCAGAGTACTTTTGAAGAAAAGGGGACCAACTGAAAAACTTCGAAAAATGGCATTTTGTAACATATGAACAGAAAAATGATTTATTTCTTGTACGAAGGATTGTTTTCACTTTTCCAAACGTGACAATTTTCAAAATTAATGTATCTATCTAGATCAAGGCAACATTCGTTTTTCCAAACAACATTTTTCAGAAAAGAAAGTTTTGATTTTGCCTAAGGAAGGGCCTATTTGCTCGATTTTAGAACGCCGATCTTCTATTCCATATGAATGTCATTTATTAAAGACGAAATACTCTCCACACTGTCAGTTTTGGAATGTTGAGCACTTGCTGACTGTTTCTAATCAAGAAAACGAGCATCCTAAAAAATAGAGAAACATATCAATTTTTTTCCATCACATTTATGACACTTCAATGTCACTCTTTCTCTCGGGTTGAAGTGAGGATTCCTACAATTTTTAATCTCTAAATTATACAGCTTATAAAAATGTTGGGAACTGAAAATGGCATTGAATTTTCCAAGAACTAAAGAAGTGTTACGATTACCTACAGAATAAATCCTCATCATAACAAAAAGTTTCATGTTGTCTTATATATATTAGCATTACCCCAACAAGTTGCCCGTGGCATCCAAGAAGAAAAATTAGCTTCAAACTTAAGTCTAGCCTTCACCCTATATGTTAAGAATACCAAACAGACATAAAAATATGTTAAGGTTGGATTTACTTCTTTTCAGCATAATAAGATTTGAATCGCTGCTTAAAATCAGACGTAAACAAAGAAATGTATCGCATATGCATTTCTCAGCTCTTGCTATTTGCACATGCGCAGTTTGCGGGATTTGTGTAAGCGCGGGTAAATTAAAATCGTGATTATCAAACATTTCTTTTTATTTTGATATGATTTTAATGTATTGTAACCTTCCCCAATAAATGCTCTACAAAACGATATACATATCTCCAATATCCGTTAACTATTTCTCGAGTTTTTATGGTTCCAACATACAGACGCTTTCAAGAGACTACATTTTATGCTATGTATAAATTTGCATCATTCTTTTAGAAGCTGCACAAATTTCAAGTAAAAAAAATAATCTTTTTTGAGTATTCCAGTAAGTCTCTGAGTTGTCTGTAGAAATACAGGGAAATTAATCTTATCTTACGAGCCAATATTTAAATATTAAGCTAATATTTCACTAATATTTAAATATTTATTAATGTAATTTGCGATAAATGTGCAGTCTATATGAATCTACACTTTTGGCGCCGGCTTTCTGGCACAGAGGTAGCGCGTCTTCCTCGTGTTCTGGGAGTCCCGGGTTCGAGTCCCGGTTCGGGCATGCTTGTTCTTCCATGTGCTATCTGTGAGATGTGTGACTGCGCCCTCCTGCAAAAAGGGGTTGTGCAAGCAAATGTGATGAGTGAGTAGCTAAGTCGTACTCTTGGCCCTAGGTGGCGCTACTTCAAAAACAAGAGACGCTCCTTTCGGTTTAAATCTGCAGCTGTATCAGCGGGAAGCTTGTCCATAGCAAGCGTCATTAGTACACTTTTGGCAAAGAATTAAAAGGCGAGAGAAACGAATAAAATATAAAGTAAATAAAGTATTATATTTTATTTCTAGCTTTCTTTCGTGCATAGATTTAAGACAAATTGAAAATTAGGAATAAATCTTTGGCAGCGCTTTTAAGAAAACAGGAAACTCATCTGAATTATTCAGGTTTAATTCAGTTTAGTTATATTAACATCCAGTTGTAAATCCACAATAAGATTATTTTAGGACCGATCTCGTAATTTGGAACCCCGATCTGATGACGAGGAAGACACCTGAGCTGGCACCCCTCTCTCCACGCCACATCACATTAGCAGGAGGACGTTTGGCCATGATCGATTTAAATTGCTACTGACCCCCTTACACTACGGTTCTTCTGTGGAATCGGGTGGCGAAGCTAAAACCCTACGGCACATTAGCCAAGATCTTACCTCAAAGCCGCTGCGACCCTCATAAATTATTCAGGTCAAAAGTATTCGAAATATCTTGAATCTACACATTTTTGTAAATTTTAATTCAGATTTAAATTTATATTTTTCTGTAAATTTTTAATCAAGTATTTTAAAGGAAGTTTCTTCAGTAAGATTGATATTTTCAGAATTTAAGACATTTTATATATTAGATTTTCTGCATATTTCGATTTAGACTCTCTTTAAAATGATTCAAATTAACAACATTCCAAATTCTTAAAAATTCCCTATATTTCATTTCCAATTCTATTTTAGAATGATTTAAGTTATTTTATTAAAGAATAATGTGATAGAAAAATAATGTAATCCGGAATAAAACCATGTTTTATTAAATTGAATAAACAAAATTTTTACTAGTGTTCAAAGTACAAACTGGCATATTTTTAAATTTTAAATATTGCACCTGAAAATGCACACATTAAAAATGTAATAATATATATTTTTTTCATAAAAGCATATAGTTAATTTCTTTTTTTAAAAAATCATTCATTTTTTCTTGACGATCAACTCGATCATGTCGCCTCTGTGACGCGGCAACCCGCGGATGTCTCGTCCATTCTTCTTGAAGAGTTCATCCATAAATTCACTCTCGAATTCCTGCCGTCTCTCCTCTGGCACATATTTTCTCAAAATACAGATGGATGTGTAAAATTCTGAAAAAAGAAATTTTCCTTTAAACCAAACTTTACTACTATCTTTCCTTCTGATAACAACTAATAGAAGATTCTGACTTTACTATCTAGGAAAGCATGTATTAAATATACGCAACACAAGCTACAAATTCACACCGAATGAACTCTATTTAAAGCTCTAATTTCGGTTAACAGCAAAGCTATAGAACGTACGTCAAACAGAAAAGACGCTCTCTCAAGCTAAGGTAACTAACGTAGCTCGTTCTCCGAATTGATCTCTCTCTCCTCTTTAAGCCGCACCTTTAAATAGCGTCTTATTAAAGGGGGTGGTACAAACGCAGAAACTGCGCGCTTGTTGTGGTAAAGTGTGAAACTTTCTCCAACATTCTTCAAGAAAAAATCTTTATTTATCAGCTTCTACAATACACTTTAGAGTATAGTAAAAACCGTTAGAGACCTCATTATGTCGACAACACATCTACATCTCTAAATTAGTCAAACATGGTGATCATCTGTTTTAAATCCCATTAGAATGGCCTTTCCCGCTGACCACGATTCGATTACAATTAATTTTACGCTGTTAAACTATTTACAAATATTTACAATATTTATCCCGAACTTCATAAATATTTACAGTTTTTGCGTCTAATTTACACAAAATTCCTAACACTATTTGGTTACTGTTGAAATTTGTTTATGCATTCTGTACTTATATACGTCCTTGTTTTAAAACTATGCGAGAAAGTTGAATTGATATCCGATTATTCCGCATCAGGTACAGGTTTAGCACTGATATAAGAAATGGGATACTTTTGTATTTAACACAATTCTTTTTTTGTTCACAATGAAACTATCGATTCCTTCACTTATGTCGAAAGTGATAGCCTATACTGATACGGATACAGGGCCAACCATTTGGGGTGGGGGCGTAATGCGGATGTATGCACACGGGCCCCACAGTTGAAAGACCTTAACAAGTTGAAGAACTGAAATAATTTTATAAATGGATATATGGAAACGAGAAAAAAGTTCATTTAACTGGAATAATCGAAGAGTTTGGAACTACATGACGTTTATAGGTACATTATAGTCTGGTGTAAGTGAGCAACATATTCTACATAGAGTAAACAATTCTAAACATAGTAGATTTCTAAAGTAAGTAGAATTATGGCCATTTATCTCATCTTCTACATTAGATTGCATATTGTTACGGATCACCAGGTACGTTTAAAGTTATATGAAGACACAATCAACAGACCCTAAGTAGAAAACAACAACGACATCTATTTATATGAAAGAGCCAACACAAAGACGACAAATATGTGGAGCACACAGCAGCACATTATGACAAAAGGCAGCTCACAAGTAGCAATCTATCGCAGCACTCAAAGCTGCCCGACAGATCCTCGAAGTTTCACTCTACGGTCTCTCCAAACGGCTGAAGTTCTCACTGTAGCTGTCGACTTACTACCACACGATTTGCAACTTTACACACTATACGTCGCTGCTTCCACAGTGGACAACAGGATCCCTTTAGACGGGCTGAAAACTTTCTAGACAAATCGGTGAGCATCCCGATTTCTATTGAACGGATATTAAAAATTCTCGAAGTTTCCAGCATTATCCATTTTGTCACCAAAAGGTTGCCATGTATCTGTTTTCTTGTCTGGTAAATAACTCAGGTAATGAAATTGCTTCGATTTCAAAAGTTACAATACTAGCTCTCAACTGGCGAAGTAAATTCCTCACAAACTGTACAATATTGCCAAAAACTTAGAAAGATGCTTAAAACTTAGAAAGATGCTTAAATGTATTTTCTGTATTAAATATCTTTAAAAAAATTCAAAGAATTGCAATTTTTCTGAAGTAATTAATAGCAAAAACATAATCATGTAATAAATAAACACGCAATATTATTATATATTCTTTTTTACTTTCTTAAAAATTTAGGACTCTAAATGGATTTTTTGTATCTTGGCCCCCTTATAACGAATACGATTCCAAATTTGGAAATTTCGCTTCTACAGAATACCCAATAGAGCCGTAGATTAATTCATTTCCTTCAGAAGGAAACCAGGTGTGGTAGGCATCGGTTCTTTTACTTGTGCCGAGTCTGGTATCGGATATTTATTTGAATGCGATTCCAAATCTGGAGGTTTCTCTATTTTAGAAAAGATATAGATCCTTGGCATCGTTATCAATACCACTTCGATGGATTTGGTTTCGACGAAGATTGATTGGTCCGCATGAAGAAAGAAAGAATGACAATATAAATAGTGTTATGAATTTTGTGTAAATTAGATGTAAATATTATAAATATTTATGAAATTTTGTGTAAATATTTGTAAGTAGTTTAAATGTATAATATTGATTGCAATAAAATCGCTTGTCAGCGAGAAAAGAACTTTCTACGGGGATTTACAAATGAAGATCGCCATATTTGACTAATTTAGGGATGTAGGTATGTTGGTGACGTAATGAGGTCACTGATGGTTTTTACTACACGCTAAAATGTGTTGTAGACGCTAAGAAATAAAGATTTGTTCTTAGAGAATATTCGTGGAGTTTCCAGACTTGCATAGAAAGAGCGCATCATTTCTTAGTTTGCCCCGCCCACTTTATAGGGATGCATTTAAAAGGCGTGGCTTAAAAGGGAGAATCAGTTCAGTTCGGACAACGAGCTACGTTCGTTGGCTTAGCTTGCGACAATGTCTTTTCACTCTTTGTTGGGCGATCTATAGCTTCGCGGTTAACTGAAATTACTGCATTAAGTATAGTTAATTCGCTTTTAGTTGTAGCTTGTGTGGCGTATATTTATTACACGTTTTCATAGACAATAAAATCCGTATCTCCGCATCATTCTTGTGAGAGAACTACTTTTTGTAACAATATGATAAAAGTTACTGTTTTTCGGTAGTATGCCTAACTTTACAGAAAATAAAAGGTATTATTGACTGGGGATTAAATAAATATTATTAAGAACATTCATATTTAGTTCAAGTTAAATTTAAATACAATTTTATTCTTAATTAGTTTGAATTTTGCACTTTGGTTACTTTTTTTGCTTTTTGCACTTTTTGATAGCACTTTTAGATTACAAATAAAGACAAATCAAAGAAGAAGAAAAAGAGAGAGAGAGAGAGAGAGAGAGAGAATTTTTCTCTTCTTTTTCTCAATAGAGAACGAGGACTTCATTTCATCGAATATTTTCAACAGTTACTAATCTTCCCGAGGAAGTCAATTTCAATTTTTTTTCTGTTATTAATGTATGTATGTATAATTTTCGTGCGTGTGTGTGTGTGTGCGCGCGCGCTCGTTAATACAGTGAATTTAATACATTCAAAAGACGAAAAATTGGTTCCTTTAATCCAATTAGCACATCCTGTTGTACAATATTATCCAATAGTGTATAAAATTGTATTATATAATTTAATATTCACCAATGTTTTAAAATGTTCGATTATTGTTTAATATACAATATTGAACAATGTATATGTACTATTAGGATCTATATAAATAAGTGTTTGTGAATAAAAATTTCGAATTAAAATCTGTAATGGATTTATTCTGAAGAAAATGCGTTGGAACAATCAGTATAGTGGCACAACAGACATGTAATGATGGCTATTATTTCTTTTTAAAGGAATCTAAAGCATATATATAGCTGAAGTCTAGTATAAAACTGTAGATTTTTTCCCCACATTTCAAAAATTCCTTCTAAAAGCTAGTTCCAGTTATATTGTTACTTATGGCACTTTTACATGCCTGCTGACAGACCTTCCAGCGATTTAAACCGAATGAGTGTCTCCTGTTTTTCAGTAGCGCTAACTAGCGCCAAGAGTGCAACTTAAATACACACACACGTCACAAACCCTTTTTACGAGACGTACTTCATTCGTGCATTTAATTAATTTGTAAAGAAGTCGTCACCTGGTCTTTTTTTGGAAGAGACACATGTTCGAACAATGTTACTTCAAGTCAGCGGTGAGACTATTCATCCTTTGTTGCGCATTGTGTTTCTCCCTTTTAATGTCGCCCTTCGGACTTGAATGAAGACAAATAATGGAACACGCATGCTGGAGACCCATTGAAGAAGAAAGCCGTGTCGAAATAACAGATGGGACTATTTCTTCTATGGACCACCCAAGCTGGGTTAAAGTTCCAATAATGAATAGCAAATGCGCTTTACGATCCATTGAAGAAAGAAGTGCTAAGCGAATGCAGATGCGAACATTGTGTATTGTGAAGGCTCTGTTAAGGGGTGGATGTTTCAAGAATATTCCCACGACATGATGGCGCGCCTGTGGGATTGTTTCTGAAGAATGATTGGACAATCGGCATCTACAGCGCGCCAATATCAGCCTGAGAGGTGGAGCTTTACTACTGTTAAAAGGGACGGTCGAGAAGCTGATCCGGAGGGAGGAGACAAGCTGATAGGAGTAAACGGGACCAGCTGATCTGGCTAGAGACTGGACGAGAGAGGATACGACAACGAGACCAGCTGTGAGCAGAGCTGAAGAGCTGGAGTTGAAGAGATACCACGTGATCTTGAGTTTGTTGGAAAGATCTATCGGAAGTAATCCGTAGATCTCTGGAGCTACACGCCGTAGCCGGATACGCGGCCTAAGCCTGTGAGTTCTCGGCATAGATGTCGAACTGACAATCCAGTTGTAAATATTCCCCAGCAATTAACCTAGAGGAAGTGTTGTTTTTTTTATTGTATAAAGCTGTAAATAAACCTTTTGTGTTTAAAACGCTACCATTTTATTTGATCGACCAGGATCGATTCATTACATATTCATCCACAGATCGTAATTTAAATCTAGAGCAGAGAGCGATCACCTCTAAGTCAATACTCTCAGTTATATTACACTCAACATGGAGGTCTTTGCGAACATGGCAGATTTAACGTGCGCCAGCCACCACACACTCAGTGAGCCTTCGGATGACGGGTTTGAACTCTCTGCCCAAAGGATGCGAATCCAACTCCCTACCAACTAAGTTATCCCGGTCCAAGTTATTACTCAAGGTTACAGTTATAATTCAATCGGTGGGAGTAAAATGAGATGATTTATTGTGTTTTAAAATTGCTAACATCTTTCGCCATCTTTATTTTTATTTTTTTCATATTTTGGTATTCTCAGTGAACTGTAAGTAACACTTACTTTGGTATTCTTCCTCAGATGCGAAGGCATCTATCTTCTCTTCGACATTGCAATGGATGACTTCAAATCCGATTTCTTTTAAAATGTTTTTGTAATAAGCAGCTCCATGTCCCATGTACTGAGATTCAGGAACGCAGGCATCGACTCCCTGTAAGTATTTTTTATTTCTTGAGCTGAAAGCCATTTCTTTATTCTTAAGCTGAAAGCATATTTTCGCTTAAAATACACGGATATAAAATTTGCATCCTTATACAAATAACTATACCAGTACCCGCACGGCGTTGCCCGTGGCATAGCATTGAAGAAGAATTAGCTTTGGACTTAAATCTAGCCCGAAGCCGATATAACATGGGCATGATGCGAAACATCCAACCAACATAAAAAATATGTTTAGAAATTATCAAAAATATCTACAAAACCATTTTTTATTTCACACATTCAGAAATATGTTACAAAGGTAAAAATAACATATGTCTGTAGATAAAACGCTGGTGATCTTTTCGAGGTTGGATATCCTTCTTTTCGGTACAATGAGATATGTGTCGCTATTTAAAATCAGACGTAAACAAAGAAATGCATCGAATATGCACATCACGGTCTCCTGCTATTTGAGCATGCACAGTTTGAGGTTTTTGCACATACGCGGATAAATTAAAATGGCAATTACAAAACTCCTCTTTTTTTATTTTGATATCATTTTAATGTACTAAACCCTTCTCCAATAGATGCTCTACAAAATGGCATAAATATCTCCAATATCCGTTATCTATTTCTCGAGGTTTTGCGGTTCAAACGTACAGACGCTTTCAGGGGACTTCATTTTACTCTATGTATAGAAACAATGCACGAGGTATTTAAAAAGTCTTTATATTTTCGACAGTTTATCTAAATCAGTATCTAAAAACTGAGATCCTGAATAACTGGCTTAAACAAGCTGAATTGAACTAAAACCACAATTAACTATAGCACAGAGCCACCCAGTAAATAAGCGTCTTTTTTAGAAAACGGCAATGTACAATATTTCTACATTCAGTTGTGAGTTCCAAGTAAAATCGCATTCCTCGAGATTCTGAATGCCGCTCAGATCTATACATGGTATAAAATGAAGCCTCCTGAAAGTGTCTATATGTTAGAACCAGAGAAACTCGAGAAATAGGTAATGGATATTGGAGATATTTATACCATTTTGTTCACTCTATCTTCCTTTGCCTTATATAGCACTGTCCCTCTAAAGAGGGCGGGGCAAACACAGAACCCGCTCGCTCGTTCCGAAGAAGCGTGGAACTTCCTCCAACATTCTCTAGGAACAAGTCTTTGTTTCTCGGCTGCTGCTACACATTTTAGCGTGCAATAAAAACCTTTAATGACCCCATTATGTCGTCAACACTCCTACTTCTCCAACTTAGTCAAATACGGTGATCATCTGTTGGAAATCCCATTAGAACCATCTTTTCTCACTTACACAGGATGTTATTATAATTTTTATATGATTAAACTATTTACAAATATTTACATTTAATTCAAACAAAATTTATTAAAACAGTATTAATAGTTTTAAATAAAAAATATCGAAAATGTAAAGAAAGTAATCAATTACGGCTGATAACGCAGATATTATCAAGCATCTGCAAAATGCTTTATTTTAATAAAAAATAATTTCTCTTAATAATTTCTCTTTTGGCAAATAAATTTTCGTCAGTAAAGAAACACAAAACTGTACTTACTTTGAAAAAAGTGCTCCATTTAGGATTTTTCTGCATGTCCAGAAGTGCTGCAAAAAATCCTCCCTGTAATGCAAAAAAGATGGCTGCCTCTCCACCTTTTTTCAAAAGTTGAAATGTGTTATAAAACGCTTTTCTTTGGTCTTTCAGCCAATTAAAACAAAGAATTGATACTAGTTTAGTTATTTGGTTCTCCAGGTAAGCAACTGTGGACCTGAAATTGGAGTCATGGCGATCTTAAAATATGATTCGATTCGATCGATATTCGATCTTAAATATTCGATCTTAAAAATATGAATTTATTGTAAATACAAAAGATGCATGCAATCAAAAAGTACGCAGGAATCGACTTATTATCATGCGAGAACATGTTTTTTAGGTTTGAGGCTTTTGAAGCCTCAAAATGCACGGGCGGAAAATTGGTGATTTATCGTTTACGAGGCATCAATTTCTCGTTTTTGGTTTTATTAAAAATAATAAGGAGGGTAATCTTATTTGGCGATTTATCGCCAGCAAAAAGTTACAAATTGGCATGAATTTCCACAATGTACCCAATTCTCTTGTCTGGACAATTAAAGGGTAGGGTTATAAAAAGTTATCGTCAGAAGAAAAACAAAAAAAAAATCATACATATACCGGGTGGCCAGAAATAAAACACCCCTACTCTGACCTCCCTGGATATCGAACTACTCAGTGTAAAGGCTTGAAAATTTGTGGACATACTATTCAAAAAATGGGGAAACGGATTTCACGAAAAAAAAATTTAGTTCCAGAAATCACCGATAGGTGGCGCTGTACCACTGGACGTATGCTGAAAAGACACAAAAACACGTTTTAAACACATTTTATTTGAAAGTACCAAGCATACATGAAACAAGGACGTTATCGATGCAGGGAATGCTGCTCAATATGGTTCCCTTCCTGAAGATGTAAAATGTGAAGTCTGTGGACAGCTTGTTCAACTGCGGATCGTAACTGGTCATCTGAGATGCTTCTCACATGCAGACTGATACTCTCTTTCAAATCTGCCAAGGTTATCAGACGTTCTCGATAAACAAGGTTTTTTAAGTGTCCCCAAAGCCAAAAATCACACGGATTAAGATCCGGTGAACGAGATGGCCAAGTTGTCGGAAACGCGCGACTGATTATTCTGTCAGTGGTGAAATGTTGGCGAAGAAACTGTTGCACAGGGAGTCCAATGTGTGGAGGTGCTCCATCTTGCATAAAAGTAATGGTGTCAAGGCATTGGCGCTGCTGCAAATGGGGTACAACAAATGTTTCGAGCATCCTTTTGTACCTGTTGGCCGTCACGGTACATGTCTCAAGGCCATTGGAAGTAACCTCTTCGAAAAAGAACGGTCCAAGGATGAATGTGGCTGTGAATCCACACCAGACTGTAACTTTCGGTGAGTGGAGTGGAATCTCTTGGAAGGTACGGGGGTTTGTCGTGTCCCATATGCGACAGTTATGGGTGTTCACTGTTCCACTGAGGTGGAAATGGGCCTCATCGCTCCACAGAATCTGCCACGGCCACGATGCATCCACCTCAACTCTAGCAAGAAATGTCAATGCAAAGGTCAGTCGCATCTCCCTGTCTGTGGCCAGCAATTGTTGATTAGGGCGGATTTTGTACGGGAAACAATGCACCATTTTTCTGAGTACGTTCCACACTGTGCTATAGGGAACACCCAAGTGTCGTGACACTGCACGTGCACTACTGCAGCCTAAAACATTATCCATTGACTGTTCAACAATACCGGTGGCAACATCTTCAACGACATCTGAACGAACCGGTTTGCGTCCTCGACCAGGCTGAACTCCAAGATGTCCAGTTTCCTCGAATCGAGCGATCATTCTCCTGAGAGCTTGTGGAAGCAATGGTCCCTTACGCAAATCCTTAAGTCGGCGAAACTCTCGAAGTGCTGCTGGAGCATTTCCTTTATTCTCGTAAAACAACTTCACAAGCAAAGCGCGTTCTGGCAGCGTGACAGCCATCACTAATAAGAATGACATTCCCCACCTTTTAACATGGCTTCTAACCATGCTTTATGCAAATTTTTCTGGTTACAGTATGAAATTGCAGTTACAACGGGAGTTCTAGCTTCTTTACTATTTTTATTTTCCATAAGGGGCAGAAAAATTAAAAAGGAAGCATGGAAGCATTCCATTCCGCATAAACATTTTAATTTTTATTATTATTTGTGTCTTTTGATCATAGTTCCAGTTGTGCAGCGCCACCTATCGGTGATTTCAGGAACTAATTTTTTTTTCGTGAAATCCGTTTCCCCATATTTTGAATAGTATGTGTACAAAATTTTGAGCCTTTACACTGAGTAGTTCGATATCCATGGAGGTCAGAGTAGGGGTGTTTTATTTCTGGCCACCTTGTATATATAATTATTACTTATTTATTTTAGCTATCAGTTTTTCTAACTGTGAAAAAATGTTTTGGATTTTGAAAGATTTTGAGATAAAAACCATTTTTTTTCCTAAATATCGATGCAAGAGTAATCTGATAGTCACTGATTTTTAAAGCCGGTTTAAACTGAATAAAAAAATTCTTTCCCAGAGTAAAGAATTTTAGAATTTCACTGATTTAAGATGATTAAAAACCATCGCTTTCTTAAATGTTGGTGATTGAAAAAGACGAGTAATGGAGAATGGAAGAGAATGCCATATTTGTTATAAAAATAAACATCTTGATTATGAAGAATTGTGAAGATTTTATAGTCATATACATGACTCTTTGCATATAAAAAAGAAATATTACAATTTGCTTTTGGAATTGCATAAGGAAGGTCTTACATGGAATTTCGTATAGGCAATATTAATAGGTAGGTGCCAATATTAATATGTACTCTCAATTATTATTAAAATACTTTTTATTCACACACTGAAATTCATATACATTTTTTTTTAAACTTGTCGTGGATGACACTTGATATTAATACAGTTTTTTCAAATATTATTCATCAATTTGGTTAATTTTTTATTAATTAAAAACTAACTTTCCTACCAAAAATCTTCATTTTCTCACCGCCAAATGTGTGACTTCAGTTACACCCCCACCCTCTCGCTAAAGAGATTAGGCTTAACATGTTTTCGGTCGATTATTTCAAACGATTCTGTTTAATTTTTTAGTGTTTGATGCATTTAAACTAAGCATTTTTTAATTAATCGATCTTTCGGATTCATTTTGAAGCATTTTTGAATCGATATAAAACAAAATAAATGAAATTAAAAATGTCTAATCAGTATTGCGTTACACCAACTAGCCTAGAAAATTCAACCAATTTTGGCGTTGCCGCTACTGGCGTTAAGAATTCACGCATGCTCAGCAGTTTTTTTTTAGTTCATAAATTAAATCCAATTAATTTTTAAATAGAGTTTTAGAAGTTTGTAATGAAAATTGAAATCAACAGGCAGTAACCTCAAGCGGTAAAATATGAGGATTTCAGTATTTTTCACGTGAAGAATTAGAGTTCAATTCTTGCGAAAACCAATAATTTTTTGATAAATTATTTATATTAATTGTAGTTATTTAATGAAAAGTAAATAAAATAACAAATTTCTTTGTTGATCTAAGTGGGATTTTGCTTCTTTAATTAATGTTTGCTTTTTTAAATTTCGTGCACTTAATATGATTTTTATATCAAAACCGTGACTAATGAAGATACTTAAATTCCGATACAAAACTCCACAAATCACAAAATAAACACATTATGAATACCTCCTATACTCAACTATTATGAAAAGAAGTTATTAATTATCAGCATGATCAAGTTGTCGTAGTAAGATAGATTCTACTACACATGTTTGTGTGTCTACTACTACTACTATGCGGCTTATAATCTTTATCTTAAAAAAAAAGGGCACATGTTTTGTAACATATTCAATGACATCTTACCAGTCTTCGATATTGGCTACAAAGTATTCGATCAGTGGACTCGGATTCAGATTCCTTGCTGATACTATCATATCGGGCAACACATCAATGGCAAATATTTTTCTGATGTTCTGAAACAAAGGAAGAATCAGCCTCTTCGTTGTCCCGCCAGGCCCACAGCCAACATCTAGAACGACTTCTTCATCCATAGTTCTGCTCCATCCCATTTAGGGAAGCGTCTGAAGCAAAAAGTTCTGGGCACTTTTTAGTGGTATGTATCGCGAACTGTATAAATCTGCGTCCAGATTCATTCTCAATCGATCCTGTAAACACACAGTCGTCTTTTACAATAAAAGTTACAAACCTCTAATCTGAAATATCTCATATATAAAAAAGTAAACCTCAAATCTCAAATCTTATATATAAAAATAAGTAACGGGACGCTATTTGGGGAACAATCAGCACCACAAAGTTTTGAGCCCTTTTTAGTGGTACATATCGAGAACTGTATAAATCTGCGTCTAGATTCTTTCCCAGTCGATTCTGCAAACAAACAGTATTCTTTTATAATAAAAGTTAAAAACCTCTAATCTTAAATATAGTACAGTTGTCGATAAAAGTAATCGGACCCCATTTCAGGAAACATCCGCACCATTAAGTTTTATTCATTCTTTAGTAGTACACATCACTCACTTTATAAATCTGAGTCTAGATTCATTTTTATCGATCCCTCAAACAAAAAACCCTTCTTTTAAAGCGAAAGTTACAAATCTCTTATCCTATATATTGTACTGTCGTCAACAAAAAAGATATGGCCCCATTTTCGGAAGCGTCTGTACCACAAAGTTCTCGGCAGTTTTTAGAGGTACATGCCAAATACCGTGAAACTCTGCAAATAAATTCTTTCCCAATTGGTCCCGCAAACAAGATTGTCTTCTTTTACAATAAAAGTTACAAACTTCAAATCTTAAATATTGTACCGCCGTCGATAAAAATAAAGTTCCATTTGGGAAAACGTCTGCACCACTAAGTTTTGGGCACTTTTTAGTGGTACATATATACTTTTTAAATCTCCGCCTAGATTTCTTTTTATCGATCCTGCAAACAAAAAAAATATTTAAAGCGAAAGTTACAAATCTCTAATCCTAAATATCATACTGTCGTCAACAAAAACAAATGACCACTTTTTGGGAGCGTCTGTACTACAAAGTTCTCATCCCTTTTTTGGCGGTACATACCGAGTACAACGAAACTGGGAATCCAAATTTATTCCTATCAGTCCTGCAAAAAAAAAAAGAAAAAACTCCTTTAAAGCAAATAGTTACAAAGTTCTAGTTCTAATTATAGTACAGTCAGGCCTGATTAAGGCAGGGGCATACGGGGCAGCTGCCCCGGGACCCAACTAACCTAAGTCGGCCCTGAGTACAGTCGTCAACAAAAATTATTGGACTCCATCTGGAGAAGCGTCTGAACCACAAAGTTCTCTGCATGTTATAGTGGTACATATCGCAAACTATTAAAACTAGTAGTTCGAAGTATGTAGCGTGGTACGTATGTTCGAGAAATAGTAGATACCTCTGTGTCCGGATCCATTTCAATCGATCCTACAAACAAAAAGGTCATCTTTTAAAGCAAAAGTTAGAAATGTGTTGTTTTTGTTGTTTCTAACAGCACTTGGCATGATCAAGTGCAGTCAGCGATTTTAAGCCAAGGGTTCGTCTCTTTTTTTAAGTAACACCAACTAAGACCAAGAGTACATCTTAGCTACTCACGCGCCACATTTGCTTGCACAGCCCCTTTTTACAAGGGGGCGGGGGGACATTTACACATCTCACAGAACAGATGAAGAACAACCATCCTCGATCCCAGAACGCTGACATCGCGAAGAATATGCGCTACCCCTGTACCAGGATTCGGCTACAAATCTATAATGCTAAATATCGTATAATCGTTAACAAAAGCGATGGGACTCGACTTGGGGAAGCGTTTGTACCACGAAGTTCTCGGCACTTTTTAGTGGTACATACCGCGAACAATATAACTCTGCGTCTAGATTCATTTTTATCTATTCGGCAAACAAAAGATTATCTTTTAAAACAAAAATTACAAATCTTTGGTCTGAAATAGAGTCATCAATAAAAACAATGTGACATCTCTGTAATTTTGTTATTTCTTATCACATCTTCAGAAAATTAGTGTCGATGGAAATAGCAAAAGAAGGCAAAATTGTTTAAATATTTAGATCGATACATTGGCTAACGGAACTGATTAACTTAATTAACTAATATATCGAAGATTTCCCTTTACACGTCCAATTTTTTTATTCTTGATTGGATATTTTTCATAAAAATAGGTACCAATTTCTTTTTTTCTTTTTAAATCAAAATTCCAATATTTTTTAACTCTTTGCACTCCGAAAAACAATTAGATGCAAAATTATTCACCTAATACAAAGATTTGTTTATTGCTATGAAAAATAAATATACATAATTCTTTTAAGTCGAATTTCTTTGAAAAATGAATCTACATCTCCTAATAATTATATGTAGGCGTTTTTAACAACTAAATTTGAAAAATAAATAAATAAAACGTCAAAATGATGCACAATCTTGAATGGCGAGTCAGAGGCACCATCGGAGGGCAAAGGGTTAAATTTCAAAAATGGCGTGTCCACTGTTAACTAAATCACAAAAACGTTTGGCAGTACCTCAGAAATTATAAAATATTTCACTTTTTTGTTATAAATGTAAAGTAGACAATTTTGCTACACAATGCTTGAAGTTAACTTTTAAATTTAAAAATAATATTTTTATAAAATTTTTAATTAAAGTGAAGTGAGTGATACTAAAATGAATTGTAACATAATAAAATTAATTTCTTAGTAAATTCACTTTAGTATACTCCCGTGAGAAAAAGTAGGCAGTACTAAAATATCAAAAAATTTACTTGCACAGCTCCACTAGTTTTTGAGGCATTTCGAAAAAACTGCAAAATTACCATTGTTGGATTGACTTTATTGATCTACTTTTGTGATACTCCAGTTTTAACTACTGTTACTGGGTAATTCAGAGCAGACGATTTTTAGATAAAGTGAGATTTTCTTTTTTATAAAAAATAAATATATTTAATCTGATAATATAAAAGTTTTGGAATATTAAGAAGAATTTCTTTTTAGAAAAAAGAATACTTATGTTGCTAAATTGCGATTTTTAGAGAATCACTTATATTTTACTGTCTAGCATTCTAAAATTAAATGATCAATGACACACGCAAGTAAAAGGCATTTACAAATTTTTAAGTAAAATTTAAGCATCATTATTTAGTTTTAATGCTTTTGATATGCTACTTCAAGATTTTATATAAAGTTTATAAAAACTGCACTATTTATAAATGACAATCAAATAACAATTAAAAGCTCTATTTTTCATATTGAAAACTATTTTTAATGAGAAATTAAAAAGAATGTTGGGCTAGGTTTACTTAAGATATTATTTTTGAAATTACTGTCTTATCTGGCTTTAAATAGGATTATAATTTTTTCCTGGAATATTTAAATTAAGACAGCTTAATTCAAAGAAATATAATTGAATGTAAATTAAATAGCTGTCGACCAATTACCACAAAAATGGGCCTGATTAATTATAGACATGAATTCGAAAATATTTTGTAAGGTAATAAAATGCTTATTCCCCTCCACCGAAAAAAAAAGATTAATTATTACTAGGGATTTGAAAATGAATATTCATGTTAAATATCAATATATATTATGTTTGTTGATATTTTAAAATCTCACTGAGATTCCAAAAAAATCAGGTTGGAATTTCATTATTTCACTAATAAAATGAAACAAATGAACTTTTTGCTTTTAGAAGTCAGATCTACTTAAAATATGGTTTTTAATGAGTAAACTATTTTTAGGAGGGTTTTTACAAACAAAATTAATCATAATACCTCAAGAATACTGAGAATTTACAAACAACAAAACAAAATTTACAAATTTTAATACACATAAATGAACAAAATTTAATACACATATATGAAGCAGCATACCGGGTCGAATTATTGAAAAACATCTCGATTTCCGTAATGGAAAATTTTTTAGATTCTAATTAATAAACTATGTTAATTAACTCGAATGGTTCCTATTTTTTTATTGAGATAAACCTGTCTTCTTGAGTAATTACCATCGACACTAATTTTGTGAAGATGCTGTAATATATAACAAAGTTACAGATGTAAATTATTATTTTTGTTGGCTACGTTACAATAACAATATTTTCAGCTTAATCAACGAGCTTGATTTCAACAGTTGTTGTATTTTTAGTTAAAAAAATCATATAGTATACAGATAAGATATCAGCCTCAAATCTCTATATTGAAAATAGAGTTATATTTGAATTCAATATCCTAAAGAAAACTATCATACAGTTAACGTATTTTAAAAGAAAATTTTTAATAAAATATTGATTTTTTTATAAGCTATAAGGAATTTTTTTATAAGATAAAGTAACAACATATTTTTCTTCTAAATAAATACATAATAATAATTACCTCGGATTACTTTATGTATTAATAATAATCAAAAACGTCATTTCTCGTTAACGCAATAAACAAACTTTCACCAATGCAAAATAAAATAAATATTTCATTAAATTAATTAAATACACATAATAGAAAAAAAAAGCAAAAAACTATTCTCAAAATTTACCTCTTATTTCATCAAATATAAATAAAGTTTCGTTTACCAGCTAAAAGAAATACAAATGTATTCGATTTCTTGAACCAGGTTTTTGTTGACAGCTCAGGATAAGTATTTCTTTCGAGCAAACGATATAAATGCAGGTAGTTTTCGAAAATTGTTTAATGCCAATCAAAAATGCCTGACATCGACGATTTTTTTGAATATCAATTCAGAAAAAATATTTTTCTGTTAATTGGCATGATGTCAGAAAAATCGTTTGAATATCAATTCAGAAAAAATACTTTTCTGTTAATTGGCATGATGTCAAAAAATTGTCAAAATACGAAAGGCAAAAAAAATCAAAGATTATTCAATCAATCAATTGAATGCGCTCTAAGTTTTCTGGCGTCGTACGATGGAAGAATAAAGTCTCAATTATTCGATATAGTTTGATGGGATACGTTCTTACAAAGTATTATAGTACTTCGAATCGATATAAAAAAAGAAACTGATCGAACTTATCCGCAAACAATATGAATCTAAATAGCAATTAAAATTAGTTTATGATTTGGCGCCGAACATTTCTAAAACTTCTCAAAATAAATAAATAAGCAGAATTAAATTAATATAAATATTGTGATTATAGTCAGATCAATTCAAATTATTTGTCAAACTTCAAAATGAAAACTACCTTGAAGTACTCTTATTCGGAAAAGTTAATATATTTTCTGGCCAAAATGAAATAGAATTATCTATGCATAGTATAAAATGTAGTCTCTTGAAAGCGTCTGTATGTTGGAGCCACAAAAAATCTAAAAATAGTTAATGGATATTGAAGATATTTACACCATTTTGTAGAGCATTTATTGGGGAAGGTTTTAGTACATTAGAGTCATATCAAAATAAATAAAAAAAAAGAGTTTTATAGTTGCGATTTTAACTTTGCTCTTATCCATTTTTCGCGAAAACCTCAAACTGCGCATGTGCAAATATCAAGAGCCCTGGTATGCATGTGCAATACATTTCTTTGTTTACGCCTGATTTTAAAGAGCGATTCAAATATCATCATGACCAAAAAAAGGAAACCCAAACTTGGCCGGAACCCATTAAATGCCAAAAAGCTTCGTTTGTTGCCCTATAAGAAAAATGAAGAGGAAAGATACGTTCGGTTAGCGAATATCAGAGAAATAATGCCTTCTCTTATGGAAGGAGAGTCTTTTGATGAGCCAAGTTTCCATCATCTTTTACATCGCACTGCAACTGAATTTCGGAGACAGAATGAATCTCCTGTGTTTTGTCTACGGACATATCATATTTTTACCGTTGTAACAGTCTAAATATTTTTGAATGTGTGCTATAAAAGATTTTTGTAGCTATTTTTGATAATTTCTATATATATATATATATATATATATATATATATATATATATATATATGTGTGTGTGTGTGTGTGTGTGTGTGTGTGTGTGTGTGTGTGTGTGTGTGTGTGTGTGTGTGTGTGTGATGTTGCCTAACATGCCCATGTCATAGGTGTAGGTTACACTTAAGTTTAAACATAATTTTTCTTCTTGGATGCTACGCCACGGGCAATGCCGTGCGGGTACTAGTAATGCTATATTTAAGATAAGCTTTAGAACTAATTGAGGTAAAAAATATCCAAAACTCATATTCCTTTCCATTCTTCGCTATCTTATTGGAAGCAATCTTATGAGCATCTCCTGTTTGGAAGCAATCGACTAAAGACCGATCCTGCTTAATTCTTGGTCTTATACTCAAGAATGTGTTTGATATTGTCGATATTAAACACCGTTTTTATTTACTTTATTACTGTTTTCAATAAGAGAAAGGAATAACATAAAGATAGATTAAAATGAAACCTAAAAAATTATTTACAATGATATTTCAAATCAAAGGTACAAATCATATTAGTATTTATGTTTTGTATAATTTCTGTGATAAATTTGGAAAAAAATATAGATATAAGTAATCTATAAAAAGTATAAAGATCTCATTGATCTGCCGCCGAAGACATTTTTTTCCTTAATCTGTTTTCTTTCACCAGATAACAAGTGGTCAAGAACAATTGCATGGTGTAATTAAAACGGGTACCATTGGAAGGAGTAATAATATTTCGTTGAACCAAATTAAAAGACAATGCCCGAAAATTTGTCATTTTAGGGTATCTTCTTTCCGGAAAATAAGAAAATTGCTCCACTTCTGATCGTTTTTCCTGATAAGTTTTCCAATATACTAATGACGGCACTTAAATAAAATTCATGCAAAAGTTTCTGATGCAAATTGAATTGAATTTTTTTATTTCTTAAAACTTAAAGTCATATTGGAAGAATTTACAAATTTTTCTTAAAATTATCTATCATCAATCCCATTATGGGTTTGAAAGGATTTATACATTCTAGCTTATTTTCATTAAATACCTACAAGCAAGTTCATTACATTTTCATGGAACAAATATAGATGATTCAACGAATTGTAGTTGGTTAGAAAAGATATGTAGAAACTTATACAACAATTAACGGTCCAAGCTACACATTTAACAATAATATAGAAATATAGGCGCATACCCAGCAGCTGAACATAAATGCTAAATACAGAATCAGCCAATAAATATTAATTTTGGATTTTAACCCCTTAACCGGTTTGCCCGTACGCCGTACGTGCATCGATTTATCGAATTTTGATAGTTGCAAACAAGAAATAGATCATTCATAACAATCTTAATTCAATAGTAAAATGACTTCGAATACGTAGATAAGCCAAGTATTTCGTGGATTTTATTTGAAACAAAATAAGAAAATATTCCCAAAATAGAAGGTGCCATCTTGTTAGATTGTTAGGAAAATAAACCGGTTAAGGGGTTAAGAAGATTCGAAGCATAACTAAGTAGGTATTCCATATATGACATGAGTAGAAAGAAAGAAGAAACATAAACTGTAGTATCAGCTAAAACTATTTAATTAGGTTGGGGGAAAATGAAATCCATTGTTATTTTACTGAAAATTACAAAGAGAATAATGAATTTCTTTTTCCATTATTTTCAAAAATTCCGTACGGAAAGAGAATAATGCAAAGAAAGGGAAAATAATGGAAAAAAAGCCATTATTTTTTTAGTTAGATGACTGTAAAATAATAATGGATTTCTTTTTCTCCTACCAAATATATTAACACCGTATTCCCCACTGATATGCATTGTTTTGTTTCACACTGAAAACACGTTGTAAGTATGATTATCGTTAGACGTAGTAGTTCTTTTTGTTTCTTATGGCACTTGCCATGGACAAGCTCACTGAGGTAGTTAGTCAGCGATTTAAACACAATCAGAATCTCTTTTTTCGTAGTAGCGCCATCTAGAGCCAAGAGTACGACTTTTGCTACTCACTCACCACATTCGCTTGCACAGCTCCTTTTTACAAGTGGGAACATTCACACACCTTACAGATAGAACACAGAAGAACAGCCATGCCCGAACTGGGACGTCCAGATCACGGGGAATACGCGCTACCACTATGTCAAGACTCTGGCATGGTTAGACGTATACTTTAGAAACGAAATCAAAATAATAAGGCCGCTTTCGGTGACCAGCTGATCTGTCCATCATGCATTTAGTATTACTTTAGTTATGCTATTTAACTATAAAATATTAGCAATTAATTTAATTTTTGCTAAATTAATGATTGAATTACAAGAAAAGAACAAGTTATATATAGTTATTGTGAAAAATACTGTTTTTTAGCTTTTTATGAGGCTCTGTTTTTATATGTTATGTTAATGTTTATTATGTACATATAAGATGCACATACATAATTAAGATAACCTTCGAAAAGAGTCATCATGCAGTTAATGGAAGAACTATTTAATGATCGATCTAAGAAGTGAATATATTACAACGAAAAGGAAGTTAATTTTTAAATTTCTTTTTAATTAATGCTTTTAAAAGGCCATAAAAACCGATAAAATAAAACATTCATATGTATTTTATTAGGAAGAAAGATGATGTTCCAGCTATGTTTAATACCTAATCTTTAATTTTATGTTAACCTAAAATAAATTAAATAAAATAAATATAAAATAAATAAATAAATAATAGAGATGAAAATAATAAAGTATATTTGAATCTTCACCCAAAACATTATAAGAAACCAAAACTGTAAAATTTAATTGTTTAGTTTTGTATTATTTTCAAAAAAAAAACAATAATGATAACAATAATACGCACATAAAATTGTATTTAATATCACTGCGATGTGCTATACAGAAATATAGCTTACTAAACCAATAAAAAATATTTTGAAAAACATATGTAAAAGTATTTTGAAAAATATCAAGATCAAAGAAGAAAAAATTGAATAGAATTAAATTTTGAAAAATTAAAATGGCCCAGACTCGTTTTTTGGTCAGTGATATGATTCGAAGTTATCAAAGAAAATGCTGCGATTTTGTTAATTTTTAAATAAAATTTTAATTTAATTTTCGAAACACAATTTCTTGATATTTTTATTCAGAAAAATAGTTAATTTCCAACTAAATTTGTACGCTCCAAGTCCAGCAATTTGTCTCTAAAGGCGCAATTTATTTATAGAATGCCAGACTATAAATTTTATTATATTAGAAGTATGAATAATTTTATGCCGTATTTTTTAACAGAAGAAAATCGTTTGGCTTTCATTGAAGATGAAAATAATTTGTTGATAACGATATTGAAGAAACTCAATATTATTATTTTTAAATGAAAAAAGAATATCACAGAATCTTATAATTAAAAGGATATACCTATAAATATACTTTTATCTTAAAGATAAATTAAATTCTTTTTTACTAGAGAAACATTTTTGGAAGTTATTGCTGAAAAACTTCAATAAAAATATAATTAAAAAATAATTATTATATAAAGAATAATAATAAGTAATAATTTTAATTTTTTAATAAAAATTAAAAAATTGCATTATCAAACATTACAATTTCCCACCCTCCAAAGAATATTTATTCTCCTTTACAGAAATACTCACACCTTTTCTTTTATTAGAAAAAAAATTTGCATATAGTAAAAAAATTTATACATATATTATGTGGAGAATCTTTGCAGCCAAATGTAATTTCGAATCGCAACATAAAAAAATGTATTTATTCAAATTTTGCGCCAAAATGTTCCTATTATTTTCAACGATTGTATACATTTTCTTCCAAATGAAAAAAATAATTATACACTAATAAAATAAATAAAAAAAATTTATATATATGTATA
>JAOUZG010049478.1:1417236-1447806 GCA_026289955.1 Argiope argentata
ATATATATATATATATATATATATGTTATGTTATGTTATTTAATATATAATAAATTTGAACAAATGATTTAAAAATTTCTTGATAAATAAATCCTTTTTAATTATAATAAAAAAAATGTTTACATCATATTCAATTTCAAATTGAAAAAATCATCAGATGAATTGCTAAAAGAATGTAAAAGAAACAAAAAAACAAGTAAAGTCTTAGAAAGAATAAAAGAAACAAAACAGTTTGATTATTCAAAGTTTTAGCAGAATAAAATTAAAAACAAAAACCCGTAAAAGGAAATGAAAAAGATTGGAATGATTCGTTCCAAATAAGCATTGACACGAAGGATCCATATAGATATGCTACTAAATAGTTACTATTAACAGTTTATCTTGAACAAAATCAAATTAAAATCCATGGATATAATCGCTAAATATCTTTATCTCTAATCGTGTAATTCTTTTCATAACTTAGACGTTGATATAAATTTAGTTAATATTTGCGCTGTTTGAAAGATACATACTAATTAAAACGAAACTATTTAAATATTTTAAATTTTTTTTAAATTTATATTTGAAACATAAGAATTTTTTTTTAAAAAAAACACACAAAGTAGAAAACTTTTATATAAAAAAAGTTATTTTTCTTTGATGTCAGAGTGTGAACTGAAGTTAACATTTCTTTCTTTTACTGTTTATTTATTTGAGCGGGAATAGTATGCTCATCGAAAATTGCGCGGAATAGAAACTAAATTGGTTTTATTATCTTTAAGGAATTTAATTAGGTAAATGTATTCGAATAATATCACTTTTTACGTTTATTATGAAGTTTGGAAAATTTTAAGTGCTGATTATTTTTCTTGTTCATAAAATTAATGTTTTATTGAAATTTCTTGTACTTTTTGAAAATGAGATCAATGAGAATTAAAATTATAGACCTAAACTATTTTAGTTTTATGAATATGGATATTATAACTTGTATCAGAATGTTGCAAGTCTCAATATCAATGGAAAGGGAAGGATACGTAGTCTGTTTGATTGGGAATTTAAAGAAGTTTTTTGTATTTCTGAAGAATTGTGCGCCTCTGTCTGAAATTTTCTTTCAGTGTCATCTAACATTATTTTTTGCTCACTAATTAGTGCTCTCCTGCGCAGATAGTTAGTTATTTAATATTACTTGAATAAAGTAATATCACTTGTGTATTTGCTGAGGTTATCAATTTTTGGACATCCAGCTATCATGCTGACTTATTATCAACTTTGATATTCCATTTCTATTATGTCTCAATGAAATCTTCCTTATTATTCCACAACGATTGCACCTAAATTATTAGAATAATAATTTAGATGTAGATGGGAAAATAAGGGCATATTACGTTTTATTAATTTGAAATTTATTAGAATTTTAATTATAGTGGATTTTAGTTTAGTTTGCAAGAAAATTTGTATTAATTGGTTTGAACCTTTATTTTTCTATTGTCTAACACCATTTCTCCCTTCCATTTGAGGTCAAAATTTTTGTTCCTCATTATTTTTCTGATTTTATCGTAAATTAAATCTTTAAACATTGATTTTGTAATTTTTATTAAATTATTTTATTTATAATTTTTAACTTGTTTTTCTTGATGTTCATAACAATGGTTTGTATAAATAATTTTTGTAGCATAAATTTACTGTTTCGTGAAGGAAATTTAGCTTAACAACCTGTTTTAAATTAAATAATTTTGAAATTTAAGGAACAGAAAATTTCTGGAAAGTAAGTCAAACTGTAGTGACTGTTGATATGATAAAGAATTAATGGTCAGTATAAAGCATTTATACTGACATCATTGATTTCAAATGTAAGGTAATTGAAATCAAAAAGCAAACAACAAATTTTGAAATGTGATTAATCAGTTAATAACAGTTTTAAATTAAAATAAAATGAAAAGATATCAAAATAAAAGCTTTGTTTTTGGAAAGAATTGCTTCTCATTTTGAAGGATTGGATAAAGACATATGTGGTACATTAATGGATTCCAATTATGACAAGAAATATTGGGGAAAAAATTAAGAATCGCCCAGCTTTAAACAATAATTTATATGCTAATTCTTCTCCTCTATTTGAAGTACTGACAACAGTGAATGCAGAGAAAACATAATAAAACTTCTGAAATAAAATTAGCTCAATTTAACCAAGAAATAAAGGATTAGCTCAGTTTTTATTGTCAGTTGGACAGCATTCCCAACAATGTTAACATTGTTGATATAGATAAATTTCTTTATATTCTCTTGAGCAGAGGTTCTCAAACTTTTAGACATTGTGACCCCCTTTCTAGACTAAGTATTTTGGCGACCCCCTAAAGTTTTAACTCAGTCTAAAGTTTAGACAGAGATTTTTTAAATTTTACACGTACTCAAGTGTTTGTAGAGTATGTATCGGGTATTGGCGCCACATCCTTTGACATTTCATCTTTCTCCCTACTAGTATCATCTCATCTAGAAACTTTGAACAGTTTACAGATTACATTCCAGTTAAGAATATGAGTAAGGTATTGTGGATGGTCAATCCATTCATTGAGTAAGCCATAACATAAGATGAGCTAAGTACCCTTCATCATGATCATATGATAGAGATTTTAAGTGATCAGTCAGCTAAAGTAACTTTTAACATAGCTTATATCAACAAATTTTGAATACTTATTAAAAAGGAATACCCAGAACTGTCCACAACAGCATTAAAAACTTTTTCTGCACATTACAACTGTGAACAAGGATTATCCATAATGATAAATTTAAAAACAAATTCAAGAAATCGTTTGACACTGGAAAATGACATTGTTTTACATATTACAAAGCTCATTCCAGACATCAAAAAATTGGTTAATTCCAAACAAGTTCATGTATTTCATTAACTAATAGAATGCAAAAATCAACTTGTATGTGTTTTAAATGCTTTGTGTGTATTCTTTTTTTAAAGAAAACTACAGCAATAAATTAATTTTCTTTAAACTTTTCTTCCACATCTCGCAACCCACCCTTTGATAACCCCTGCCTTAGAGAATGACAATTGGCTGTATATCAGAAGGAGTCATTTAGTTGCACATGAACTGCTTCCATATTAAACTTAAATTGGATATAATTCAAATTTAGGATCACTGGAATATGTATCCTTTTATTGATAGTGTTATCAAGTCCTACAAAAGTTCTTTCTTGAAATTTTACTTTAATGGGCTTTACCTATTATTTTTTTAATAGTTTGAAGATTTGCTGCAATGTGTTTCCATTCAATTTAATAAAATTGCTAGTATTTTGTCATGAAACGTTTTTCATTTTTACATCTATAAAACAACATTACTTAGCTTTATTAATTTTTAAAAAAGACGGGGGAAACACCGAGTGGGTTTTTTTTTATATACAACTAAAATTTGTAACTGTTTGTTCTTCTCTTCGTAATAATCATTATGTATGTATGCCTTCAATCTGAACTCTCTGTAGTTTTAACTTAGTGTTTTTAGTATTGTTGCATTTCTATGAATTTCTGTGTGTGTACATTTATACTTCTATGTTTATTTAACATGAAACTTTTTGAATTCACTAGGTGAAACAAATCATGGATTCAAAACGAAAATCATTCTCAAGCAGTCAAGGACCACCGAAAAAGGTTTTTAAGAAGAAAAACGATGATGATGACTTTGAAAGAAGTAATTTTGAAGAAGAGTTGGCCCTTATGGATGATTTGGAAGAGGAATTTCAAGCCCAGTCCTTAGAATTGCTTGATTCTGCTGGTAAAAATATTTTCTCAAAATTTTGCATTGCTTGGAAGTAAATTTTTATTTTGGAGTATGATGAGAGGAGAGGGAAGTAAAGATTTTAGTTCCTTTTATTTTCCTAATTTTTTAAATTTTTAATAGGATTAACAATAATCATTTGTATATATTCTATGATTGATAATTTTTTTTGTGAAAGTTTTAATATATCAAATTATTATTATGTTCCTTAATCTTATGTATCAGTGGGCAAAAAACTATTTAACTCTCATGAATTTTAGATTTTCATACTATGTATATACAATGTTTGATCGCAACAAAACAAACACACATTATTGAATTGATACAAGTACTTTACAAATGAACAACCAACAAATGCAATGCACAATATTAATTCTATATGCTTTTAAAGATACTTTACATGCTTTGGTAGCAAAGGCTGTAATTCTTGCAATTTTTGATAGAATTTCTGATTATCTCATTAACAGTCTTTTAATGGCCAGATAGAAAAAGAAAATAATATTGTTAATTTCTAAATGGACGAAGGCTGGAACTTCAAAATTTAATCTATAGATTTAAACATTGAATATTAAGGTACTTCTAATCTCATAATTTGCTGCTTTTCATTCATTCTGTTTTTTATTTTGTATTTTATAATTATGCTGCTTAGATCATTTTACTTTGAAATCAGATATAATGCAAGGGTATTGTGACTCTTAGTAAAGAAGATTTCAAGAACTTCTTAATAATTCTCTTTGTATTTTATAAGCACGGCAGAAAAAGTGGTAGACAATCTTTTGAAAAAAGGAGTTAAGTAGCAATCAAATTGCAAATAAAGAAAGATCTTTCAATAATTTTCTTTAAATTTCATACTTTACTATCAGTGACTTATGTATAGTGTCTTTTTAAGGGGAGAGACATTTATATTAAAAAAAGTCTTTATTTTTATTTATTTAAAGTATATGGATATTTCACTGAGGCAGGCTGCTTTAAAATAATAAATAATTCATTAATTTGAATCTATTTAAAATATAAGTTTATGTATTTAGGTGAAGATGTTGATTCTCAGTCTTCTGTCAATATCAAATGGGTACGCCCACCACCTCCGGAATTAGATCCAAATTCTGATGCAGTGATATTCCAGCAGCTTGATATTGACTGTTACATAGGTCAGCCAGTTCCTGGCATGACTGGGTGCAAATCTGGACCAGTTCCGATTATGAGAATGTTTGGTGTTTCAATGGAGGGAAACAGCATACTTTGTCATGTCCATGGTTTTCTGCCTTACTTTTTTGTGCCAGCTCCTGAAAATTTTCAACAATCTGATTGTGCTAGATTTAGGGTAAGTTGAAAGTGTTTTGTATATTAATATGTTAAATGTTGTTAATTTTAAACATTTTGCAACTTAAAGTTTTGGTTAAATTTCTTGGTTTACTTGGAGTATTGTAAACTCCCAAATAAAATAAACTAGTACGACTTTTTCCCCTTTGTCCTTATCAGTGGTTTTCTGTAGATTTCCTTCATGTCGGTGCAGTATAATTAGCAGTTAAAATACTTATAAACTTACACATAAATTAACACTTATGTAGAATATCTTGTTTATATTTATTAAGAAATCAGGTGTCAGAAATATTGTTTAATTGGTTATAAAGCTACATTTCATTTCTGAAAAAAAAATTAAGATTTTTTTCAATGTATATTACATATTATTACAGTTCATTTTTAAAAAGGAATATGCTAATTAATTTTATATTAATAGAGTAATTTTGTTGTAAGAAAGGAATGTATATGTATTAAATACATACCAGCAAATAATCACCAAAAAGATGCCAACAAGGTCATATTGATTATTATCCACTGTGATATGCAGTTAAGTTTAAATGTTCTCAGTGACTTATAATGATTACACGGGTACCAGAAAAGGTTTTATTTATTGGAAAAATGTGTTGTGAACAATCAAACATGAATATGTAATGTATATTTATGGATACCCCACCCCCTTTCCACTTTCCAACTATAAAGTTTTAGATTTTCTTTATATTGAGAACTCTAAATTAAACAGATAAAATAATATGTATAACAATTTAAAATATATTTCAAAATTGATGGCAGTTAAAAAAGATAAAATTACAAAACATGTGTTCCAAAAAATCCCAATCAACTTGATTAGATCAACACTAATGCACTGAAGTTTACCATCTTTGTTAAAATAGAAATTTAGCATTATACTTGAACCATTGTCTAATATGATTTCTGAGTAAAAAATGTATGCACTTCTGATATATTTGTTCATTTAGTGGTTTACAGGGATGAGGAGGATGTATTATTACACATTGCCCTGTAATAATACATCCTCCTCATCCCTGTAAACTGGTCTATCCATTCTCATTCCATTTAGTATTAATCACTAATTGCTTTATTGAATAATGAAAGCTTAACTGAAGTGCATTTTCTAGTCCTGTGTGTCCTATCATTTATAAGTGATATATAATTAGATAATTTTTTTGATTAGGTGTCCATAGGTGTTATATGGAGTCTGAATTTTTGACTATTATTTCAAAGTCTGAGATTTGGACATTGGCTTTAAGTTTTGTAATGGGCATAGATACTGTTTCTTTTCCTTTCTTTTGTTAAGAATTTCACTATATATGTCTATCCTCACTTATATAATTTGATTTATGCTTTTTTTTTTCCTTGGAGAACATTTATATTTGTTATATCAATATAAATGCACAAGTATGTCTCAACTGATTCTCTACTTATCCTGTAGAAACTTATACTTGCATTTAATTTCATTATATAAAAATGCAAAAAATTATGCAGCTTTTCCGAGAAATTGGCAATAGTGATGTGTAAAAATATTTTTTAATTTATCTTTTTAATTTTTTTTTCAAATGTGAAAAAGAATAATAATAATAACAAGCTGTGGTTAATACTTATTATTTTGAAGTGCACAATATTATTTTTGTTCTTTTTTTTTTTTTTTTTTCATATTGGGTGTGTTTGTTTTATCATTCGGGTCTTATTGTCCCAAAATAAGTTGAAGTTATGTAGAATTTTAATTAATATAGAATATTTATATAAAAATAAGTTGTTTTGTATTTAATGATTTCTGAAAAATTTAACTTTAAAAAGTTATGTTTTTCCATTTAATAAATTAATTTTTCATTACTTTTTAGGAGATTTTAAATTCTGCTTTGATATCTGACATGAAATCAAATAAAGAGAACATTCGTGATGCTGTACTTGCTGTAGAAATTGTACAGAAAGAAAGTGAGTGGTTAAATATCTTATATAAATGTGATAATTGATTATTTAGATTTGAGGAATTTCTAAAAAATTGTTTTTATATTTTCAGACATTTATGGTTACACAAAAGGTGGCAAAAGACCATTTCTGAAGATTACAGTTTTGCTTCCAAAGTTCATGCCAGCTGCTGCTCGTTTGCTAGAAAATGGAATTAAATGGAACGATTCTACTTCACAAACATTTTCTGTGTTTGAAACAAACATTAATTTTGAAATTAGGTATTGATATGTGATTTAGTTATATGTTAAATCGAAAATGGATTTCATATTGATTAATTTGAAATTATAACTAGCCACCATTAAGAACCATTTTCTTCATTGGAATTACCGGTCACTATAATTTTTGTTTAAATTTTTTATATAATTTGTTCTTAACAATTTTTTAATCAAAATATTTTTAAACTTCAGATTTTGATAAATATGTAATTTATACTATTTTAGAAAGCTTTTATTATTCTCTTAATTGTATTATGCATTTGCCTTATTTTCCATCTACTCTCTTAACATTTGAGTAAAATGAATACTCTTTGATATTTCAAACGTATTCACAATGTAACTTAATTTCTAAAGTAAAACAATGTAAAATTTAGCATCTTAACTATAAAATTAAATCTTTTATAAATGCTTCTCAGAATTATATAAAAGTGATGTATTTATTACTTAGTTTTTCTGAAATCTGCTTTTCCAAAAATGATTTGCATTAAGAGCAGAAAACTTGTTAGTACTTGTTCAGATTGTCAACCCTGTGGTGCACCAACATTCTTATTCATTTTTAATATAAATAAAGATTTTTAACTGCATTAAAAAATGTGGTGAAATGTGTAGTTAAAAATTTTAAATTTTCTTTTAACAAGCTCTATTGGAAATTTTAAATCATCATAAAATATTTGAAAGTATTAATTTGTGCTTTATTTACTTTTAGGGAAATATCTAAAAAGGAAAATAAATTGTTACATCTCCCCCCCTTTTTTTTTCTTGTATAAAAAGATTGTTATATTTAAAGCAGTGATTTTAGATAAAACAGAAAAGGTCTTGTTCTTATTCTCTAACTATTCTTATGAAGCATAGTTTGAATACAATTATAAATACTTTATTAGGAAAGAATGAATTGATTTATGAAATGAAAGACCATTCCTTTAAAAAAACTGACAAACAAAAAAAATCGCTTATAACATTTTATTTAATTTCTAGAAATAATCTCTATCATTAGAATTCTACCATACATATCTTATACAACTTTAATATAAATTTACTCTAATATTACTTTCAACTGTAAGAAAAATTAAAAGTAAGGAATAGCAAGTATTTTTCCCCATCAAAATAAATAAGCATTGAAAAAAATAATATATCATAAAATAAGTAAATAAAATTGAAAGGTTTGCTACTGTATTCAGCAAAATGTATCACAATTTCCAAAATGCAATTGGATATTTTTATTTTTACAATCCTTGTTATTATTTTTTGGAAATTTATTTCCACATATTGTATAAATATTTCTTTATATTGATTATGTATTAAAATTTCATAGTATATTATAATAAAACCTGGCTAACCATTAAAACATTGTGGGTTCTGAAAATTGTTTGCTTGTTAAAAATATAATATAAAAAAGAGAATTATTAATTTTTAGATTTTAATCCAAATATTCTGTTTTTTGTATAATTGTTCTTACAAATTATAGTTGTTAATTTTCTTATAACTTTTTTCCTAAGAAAATGATAATACATATATTGTGATAATTATTGATATTTTTTTAATAAATTATTTTTTATTAAAGTGTATACTATAAGTTAATTTTATTGTTTTGCATTTAAAATATTAGATGGACTATGTGGGGGATTTTTATTTAAAATTGTTTCCCTTTAAAATTAGATTTCATAATGTATATCTTGTTTTAATAATTCCAATATAAATTCCTTTCATTTCAATTATTTTTTAACTCTTTATTTCATCTTATTATATCTTTTGCTCTTTTACATGTAGTATTTAACTGTATATTTAAATGCCTGCATAAAAGATTAATTTTCGATTATGATTTTTTTATTGTATCTGTGAGAAGATATTTGTATAATCCACAATTAAAATAAAAAATTTATTATATATATGCATTTGAGTTTGTTAGGTTTTTTTTTATTACTAATCTTAATTTTTTTATATTGGGATTATTTTTTTTAATACATGTGTTTATATATTGGGGCAGTGCAAATTAGGGATACTTTAGTAAAAAATTTATGATTTCTAACTGTATGCTTATGTAAAATGTTACATTTCACAAAATGCAAACTCTTACTTATCATTTTAAATGTTTTAATGTTTATTTCAATATGAAAAGAAAAATTCAAATATTTTTGATACAAAAAAGTTGAGTGGTAATAATTATTGAGATATGTATTAGATACTGATGCCTGCAGTGAGTTAGTACTTAGTTGGGTAGGTTGTTTATTATTATTACAGCTTCACACTGTTTCATTAAGCTGATTGGAGTTTTAAGCTCTTCCTTCATTATTGCATGATACAGGAAACAATCATAGTCTCAATTAATTCTCATTTATTTGATGAATGTTTTTTGTACGTATAACAGTTTTCAAAGGATGCCATAAGTTTTCAATAGTGTTGGAGTAATGGCTGTTTTGTGGCCATGATACAATTCAATGCTCTTTGTACTAAACCACTATTTTGATATTTTTGCTGTGTTGCAAGGAGCTGGATCCTGTTGGAAAATAAATGATGCATTGATGGGGAAAAAGGTCGCTGATGGAAGGTGTAAAATTTAGCTTTGGAATAGTGTCAATAGATTTTCTTGCATTTATTATCCTGTTATGGTGACTAATACTGCTTATTGACATGCACTATCATAACACTAAATGAGTTCCTTAACTTTGAATGCATTCAGAATGTAGATTTCAGCCTTTTTTTGTCGTACACATTTTCGCTATCACTATGAAATAGCATTATCTTTGTTTCATCACTCCATATAAGTTGTGACCTCTGATTATCTTTAAAATGATATGGAGAGTTTGCATTTCTTGAAATGTAACATTTTCTATAAGCCTACAACGTTAGAAAACATGAAGATTTTCAAAAGTGGCAAAAGCTTTTTCCATCACTATGTGTGTGTGTGTAATAAGATTTAAATGAAAAATAAATAATTTAAAAATGTATCACATTAAAATTTTTTAGGTTTATGGTTGATACAAAAATAGTTGGATGTAACTGGATTGAAATACCACCTAAGAAGTATAATTTATTAACTTCTGGCGGACCTCGACCACCTACTTCACGTTGTCAGATTGAAATAGAAGTTGATTGGAATGACTTAATTTCTCATGAACCAGAAGGGGATTGGTCTAAAATTGCCCCTGTGCGCATATTAAGTTTTGATATTGAATGTGCTGGGCGCAAAGGTAAATTTTAGTTTAATTTTTCTTCACTAGTTTAATCAGCTGTTCTTAACTCTTAGTTTATATAAATAAAAATAAAAAAATATTTTTAGATATATATATATATTTTTCTGAATTGATATTAAGATTTACTAGGTTATTTTTTATCATTATTGATTGTACCGAATGCAATAAAAAAAGTGTACGTTTTATAATAAAAAAAGTGTGTATGCTGTTTTATAATAAAATTTAAACTTTTAAGCATTTTTCATGATTATTAATTCTAACTTCATTCTCTATCTATGGAAACATAAATTAAGAATTTTTTTATTTATTTATTGAAATTTGTGTATTTTAAATCCAGAAATTGATTTTTCTATAAATAATAATGTATATATATATATATATATTAATTTTGCTATCTTAAATTTTTTTTAAATTTGGCTAACTTGATTTTTTTTATAGTCACTTATTATCTCCTTGAATTTTAAAGTTATTTCTATGGCCTAAAATCTCATTTACATAAATTCCTTTTATTATTCAAAGATTTTTAATTATAAAATGACTATTAAGTGAATAATCGTTAATATCTATTCAAAATATATGAATTTATGAATGCCGTTATGAATTACATATTTTATTATGTTTTGGTAAAAAAAGTTTATTTATTCCATAAATTTGAATTTGAGTATTTATTATGATTTGAAATGCTACAATATTTATTTTCATTACCAAAACTTTGGTTAAAATTTGTCCTCTTAAGGAATCTGCACACATTCTCAATAATATAGAATGAAATTGTGTCAAATTTTAATATAAAACTTCTATATGCGAGTTGTTAAGTGTTTCTTTTAATTATATATGCAAAAATATTTTGGAATACGTAAAACATTAGTTTTCTCTTTTGCTACTTGTTTGATGCATTATTGAAGACCATGAGAGTTTACTAGCTATGAACACAAAATGGTTTATGTACTATTTTTCTAACTATAATGAGGTGGCTAATCATTAAATGTAATATTATTACAGGTGTTTTTCCTGAAGCTAATCATGATCCTGTAATCCAGATAGCTAATATGGTTATTCGCCAAGGGGAAAAAGACCCTTTCATTCGTAATGTTTTCACTTTGAATACCTGTGCACCTATTATTGGCTCCCAAGTGCTGTCTTACCAAAGTGAACAACAAATGTTGAAGGTTAATTTGATTCTTTTTCTTGTTAAAAATCCTTTTATTAAAAAAATTCAAATTTAGCATCCTAATTATCTTTATTTTCACATGAAAGATTTATCGAATTCTGTTTTTATTTAAATCTTTTTCAGGAATGGGCAGACTTTGTGCGTGCAGTCGATCCAGACATCATAACTGGTTACAACATACAAAATTTTGACTTTCCATACCTTATCAATCGAGCTGCTCATCTGAAAGTGTCGAGTTTCCCTTTCCTGGGTAGAATGAAAAATATCAGAACTGTTATAAAAGATTCTGTGTTGCAATCTAGGCAGATGGGCAAGCGCCAAAATAAAGTCATTAATCTCGAAGGAAGGATCCAATTTGATTTACTACAGGTAACCATATTTCACATTTTTTAAAAAATTATTATCATGCTTTCTTTGTTTTTTTACTTTCTCATATATATAGTAAGAACAAGATAGTAAGTATAATATTAGAACACCAAATTCTGTTGAATCTCCATGCTTTAGACCTCTTTGTGTTAAAAAAAATATATATATTTGAAAAATGTTCCTCTATCTGTCTTAGACGAATATAACTCAAAAACTTTTTTGGCTAGATGATTGGAGTTTGGTATCCAGAATTTTCACCAAATTTGCTGATTTCTATTAGATTTCGACTAAAATCTATTCATAAGAGGTTCATTTGCCCAGTGGTTTTAATATGTTAACACAGTGATTCCAAAATAAAGAGCTGGATGAATTAAGTTCTCTATACAGATTTAACGTCTTGAATGTAGACACCTATCAAAGTTTAAGCCAAATCTAACTATGGGTTGATTGTATTTTCAAAAATAAATGAATGAAACTATTCAAAAATGCAATGATTTAAATATATGAAATTTGGGATGGGATTTTTATGGCTTCAAGTGGAGTTTCATGTCAGATATTTGTTTCAGTTAGTTGTTTAGAAAAACACAATTTTGATTTTCAAATGCTATTAGCCCACACCAGGAATTAATCACCAAGGATGACATAATAGATTCAATAAAAATGCTAAATTTCAAATGTTAATATTTTGTAACTATGGTTCAACAACACCATGCTCTCTGGCGTGACAAATTTATTAGAGAATAGGTGAGAAAATTTTGGGGGTAGCATTCCTGTTGAATATTTACCCCCCACACACACACACCTACACTGCCATTTTATAACCTTGAAACCCTGTTTATTGAAATTATTGGATTTTGTTTACGATTATTGTTTCAGTTAGTGATTTTATTTATTATTTATTTTAGATTCTTGTGAGAGATTACAAACTTAGATCTTATACTCTAAATGCTGTGAGTTATCACTTCCTTCAAGAACAGAAAGAGGACGTGCAACATTCCATCATTACAGATCTGCAGGTAAAAATTTTATAGATTGTGGTTTCCTCTTTCTACAGTTGTCCTGCTTATTTTGTAACTAATATCATTTTAATGAATTTTTGAATTAAAAATAACTTTTCATTATAGAATGGAAATGATCAAACTAGGAGACGACTTGCTGTTTACTGCTTGAAAGATGCAATGTTGCCTTTGCGTCTTCTAGAAAAACTTATGTGTGTTATTAACTATATGGAAATGGCTCGTGTAACTGGAGTTCCTTTAAGTTATTTGCTTAGTAGAGGGCAACAGATTAAAGTTGTTTCCCAACTACTTCGAAAGGTATTGTTTATTAATATAAAATTAACTAAATTAATTAAAATTATTACTTATTATAAAATTAATTAAAAAGATGTTCTATGTATATCTTTTTTAATAAAATACTTTTTATATAAAAAATTTTTTAAAATAAATTCTTTTTTTTGTTGATATATATATTCAAATATATTCCATCATTTTTTAATTTACTATGTTCTATCATTTTTAATTTATTTTTTATGTTAAATGATTGAGTTTAATTTATATGCTTTGACTTAGAAAAAAATAATTTTTTTTAAATAATAATTTTTTGGCATATTTTTTCTTTACTTCTTGTTGGTAATCTAAAACCAAAAGGCTTAATTTGATCTCCTTTGCAGTACCCTCCAATGTGCAACAAATTTTAAAATGAGAAAATAGAAATATTTATAGCTAATTAAAATGCTTTGTACAGCAAAATATATTTTTGAAAAAGAAAGAAAAAAAATCTGTTTCAGCTTTATTCACTGTATTACTATTGTTGAGTTTTTAAAATATTTCTTTTAGTCCTAATTGAGTTTTACAATAAATTACATAGTTTCTCCAGATATATTTTTTTCTCTTAAAACAATATACCCATTCCTGTTCCATTCAATATCTTTTATTGTAATTTTTAAGATACATTTTGAAGATTATATTAAAAAATAGCAATATAATGTTTGATATAAAAAAGTAATAAATATCAAATGGGGATTTTTTTCCCTCATTGTAGTTGAGATGAATTTATTTCTTTTTGTACATGAATTCATTATTTTTCAAGGATACATTGCCTTTTCTTAGATTATTTGATTTGTCATATATGTATGGGGCTTAATTTTAATAAAATGGATGATTAACAAGATAGCTTTTTTAACATGATGCACCTAAACCAACATATTTAAGAGAGTATTATTGCCTAAAAAGAAGAACAAATTTGCTTGACTCACAAATTGATTTTTTTTTCTTTTCCCCAATTGTTATAGGAAATTACATTTAAAAATCTTAGCTTCTCTCCAAAAATTCATCAATATAACTCAAACTCACATTTTGAGTTTAAATTTTCTACCAATATTTCTTGACAGATTTGAATTCCTTATTTGGTTCCTAAACATTGATGACTGATATTATTAATTCCTGATGCTTTGAAATTGTAACCAATGCTCACTTTACAAGAAGGCTTATCTTTAATTGTAATAAATACATAATATTTTGACAGAAAATGATAATTAGTATCATAAATTGAAAAATAATTTTTTAAAAAAACTTGTTTTCTTCAGTTGGCATAATAAATTATTTACCTCTGCTGATTATTTTCTTTTTGAAATGATTTAAATTAACATTAATTCAAAATAAATTGCAATGATTGTATTTATTGTTGACATTGTAAAATTTTTTATAACAGACAAATTTTCAATTATTTTCTAGGCCATTGAACATGATTTTGTAATTCCTACTATGAAGACTGAGGTTGGAGACGATTTCACCGGAGCTACTGTCATCGAACCAGTGAAAGGCTATTACAGTGATCCAATTTCAACTCTTGACTTTTCATCTCTATACCCTTCAATTATGATGGCTCATAATTTATGTTATTCAACATTAGTGCAGTCAGTTGTCATACGAGACCAACTGGGTCCAGATAATTTCATAAAGACTCCATCAGAAAATCTTTTTGTCAAAAAGTCAGTTCGAAAAGGACTATTGCCTGAAATTTTGGAGCATCTTTTGTCAGCTCGAAAAAGGTGAGCTCATAAATTCTTTTGAAGGTAATACTAGCAAATAGTGAGAATGTTCGCAGGTATGAAAAAGAAAGCTCTTGTAGAAATCTGGTTCAACTTACTGGAAAAGCTGTCTTTTCATACTATTCTCATTTTTTAAAGCCTATATGCATTGCAGACTGTTTAAATTTTATTTTTAGTAACATATCATGAAAAAAAATATTTTTGTGTATGAAATGAAGATACATATGATTTATAATTCATGGAATAATTTTTTGCTTGAAACTACAAGAAAAAGTTACAATTTTTTCTTATGCTGATAGATTTAGGTCTTAGTTAAGTTGTTAATCATTTTCAACCACAGTTTAAAATGCCTTATAATTTATTTTTGCTTTATTTTCTTGTATATGAAATATACAATAAAAGAAGACATAATAAGAATTTATTGAGTTTTTGATTCTCTTCTCTTCTCTTCTTCTATTAAGAGAAAATAAAAAATAATTAGAGCTCTAATTCAAAAACACGTTGATTTTAAAAAAATCATCTCCCCCCCCCCTTAATGATCTTCTTAAGTTTAGATATTATTTATTTTTTCATCTTAGACTTAGATATGCTGTTTATATTTCTTTTCTTTTATATCAAAACTTTCATTCAAGATTAAGATGAAATTTTTGTGTAAATTTTTAAAACTCATACCAAAATATCTCAAAAATTCTGTTCTGTTTGCAACATTTCACTTGCATTTAATACTTTACTGTTCTCATTGTCTTACTAATTTCACAATTTGTATAATTACTGGAAATTGTATTTATATTGATGTAGCAAATTCTTAATAATTGTATATTATTTTTTTACTACAAATATTTCTTTAGAGCTAAAGATGAACTAAAGAAAGAAACAGATCCATTTAAGAAGAAAGTGTTGGATGGCCGACAGCTTGCTTTAAAAATTAGTGCCAATTCGGTTTATGGATTTACCGGAGCCCAAGTTGGAAAGCTGCCTTGCCTTGCTATTTCTCAGGTAAATGACTTAATTACAACTAATTTTTATTATGTAAATAATTATCCATTTTCATCATATTTATTTTGTTGCCTAAGATATGATTTGCATGTTAAAAAAGATGTAAATGAATAAAAAGCTAAATATTTTTAAAATTGCATTAAAAAATTTTATATTTTAATTTTAGGTTGTCTTTTTTTATATGTTTAAAGATTTTTTAACAATGTTTCAATAGTTATAAAAAATAATTTATGGTGTTCAGAAAATATGTCACTAACAAGGTATTAGGTTCACACAAGAAAAAGAATAAATTTATCTAAAACCTCTACAATTAATGCTGAAAATATGTAAAGCAATTACCTTATTCTAATAAACAGCATATGAAAAATTTGTATTCATTAGAAATATTCTTTATGATCAAAATTATTCTCAAGCACATTATATTTAATGCTAAAAGATAGGCTCTTATCTTTTAATAATAGCTGGCTTCTTATTGCCTAACTTAATCTAGCTGGTTGATTAACAAATGAAAATTATATTAGAAAATCTCATACACATAAACTGATAGCTTAAGTGGGGGAAAAACATTTATAATATAAAAATTGTTATTTTTTGTCACTAAAATTGATTGATGAGTCACTAACAAAACAGATGCAATACCAAGCACAAAATATAAAAAGAAGTGCTGAAAAAAATTATTAGTATTAATCTAGCTTGTCTGTGAAATGATAATATAATGAACCAGCATAAATATAAATTATTTAAAAAAAAAAAGAAAGAATACAGACCTTAGCTTATTGACCTTTTCTACAATCCAGCTTGAAAAAAGCTAACGAAATGTGAAATATACTATTTTATAACAATTATTTGTACTGAGCTCACCAATAAATCAGCCCATTTAAAATATTTTTCTTGCTTGAGACCGATTTTTTTACCCCTTCTTGCTTGCATTAAATTTACACATTATCAAAAGTTAGAGATATTTTCTAAGGTTTTTTCCCCTTTTTAAAAAAAATTTGAAAAAAGATAATTATTTACTTAAACCATGTATCTTCTTATTTGTAGAGTGTTACAGCTTTTGGAAGAATGATGATTGAACAAACCAAAGAACTTGTGGAAAAGAAATATACGGAAGAAAATGGATATCCACATAATGCCAAAGTCGTTTATGGTGATACCGATTCTGTGATGGTGAAATTTGGAGTAAAAACTGTCAAAGAAGCAATGGAATTAGGCAGAGAAGCAGCTGCATTTGTTTCTAATCATTTCGAGAAGCCTATCAAATTGGAATTTGAAAAGGTCTGTGTGCTTCAAATTACTTTCTGAATTATTATTAAAAAATAGAGTAATTTTATTTTGTGAAATGTTTATTAAGCATTGAATTATTTTTTAGGTTTATTATCCATACCTATTAATCAATAAGAAACGTTATGCTGGATTGTACTTCACCAAACCAGAAATTCATGATAAAATGGACTGCAAAGGAATCGAAACTGTAAGAAGAGACAATTGTCCTTTAGTGGCTAATCTTATTAACACATGTTTAGAAAAACTTCTAATTGATAGGTGAGTAATAATTGTTCTATTGTGTAGATTTTTAAAAATTACTTTCTGACAAATACTTCCTTTGCTTTATAAAATTGTATTAATTTTAATGATTATTTTCTAGATCTTTCAATATTTTAAGAATTAAAAAGTTTTTCATTTCTTACATGTACAAAACACCCAGAGGATTATCACTTTATATAATATGAAGCTGTAAGTTATTTGAATGATAGCAAATGCTGAATTTCTTACTATCTGGCTTCTGGTAATGCTGTGATTGTCCAAGCAGCAAGCATCATCTTAAAAAATTGTTCTATTGTTGTAACTAGTTTGAACACACCTCAGAAGCTGGAGGAGTAAATACTTCCTTTATCTATCTTAGTGAAAATTCCTGTTATCCTGTTTCAGATTACCAAATGCCAGTAAAGATTCTTGCTACTTTTTTCCTCCAAAAGTGATGATTAAAGTCTTTACCTGCAGGAATACAAAATATTTAATCAATATAAGTAATACTAGAGACAAAGAAATGTGTTCCATTCACTTCATATGTCATTTCTTAGCATCAGATCTTAATTTTGATGCTATATTCCGTTCAAAATTACTGACTTTCACATTATTTTAGTTTTTTTTATATAGCAAAAGTTATCAAATGCCACATTTATTATATATATTTTTGTTGTTATTAATTTTCAGTTATTAACTGCATGTCAATTGATGTATCAATTATGATTAATCTGCATTTTAGTTGTTCCTGTTAGTCAAATAATTTTTAGAAGAGCATAAAATTCAGTATCTTGCATTTATGCATTTATAATATTTGTCTTCAGGGATCCAAAAGGTGCCACTGAATATGCCAAGCAAACCATTGCTGACTTATTATGTAACAGAATTGACATATCGCAGCTTGTCATTACCAAGGAATTGACCAAGACTGATAAAGAATATGCAGCAAAACAAGCTCATGTAGAACTAGCACATAGGTAGGTACAGTATGATTTATATTTTGATTAAAATTAAATTTAATGTCAAATTGGACACCAAATCTTTGAATATGTATTTCTAATATTTTCGATTCAGTCATTTTGGTAACAATAAAAAGCTATGATACATTTTTAAACCATCTTTAATAATGCTATTTCAATTACAAGAGATTTTCATCTAACAAATGTCTGAATCCTGATTATAAGAAAATCACTTCATATGTCTGCAATTTTGACTTTTTTAAAATATAAATTTTAAATATAAGATTAATTGACCCTAAAATATTTTTTGAATCAAGATATGCTATAATCAGAATTTGATAAAATTTTGTCAAAATTGAGATAAGTTTTTGTTGTTTCTTTTGTAGGATGAAAAAGCGTGATCCTGGGAGTGCACCAAATCTTGGAGACCGTGTTCCCTATGTAATTATAGCTGCAAGTAAAAAAACTGCTGCATATTTAAAATCAGAGGATCCCATATATGTACTGGAGAACAGTATTCCTATAGATACTCAGTACTACTTGGAAAATCAAATATCAAAACCTTTGATTCGTATCTTTGAACCAATACTAGGAGAAAAAGCAGAATCTATTTTGTTGTGTTAGTTTTTGTTTTTAAAAATTATTTTGTTATATTGATACAACATGCAAAAATTAACATATTCAGGTTTCTTGAATTTTTCATTATCATTCATCTTGCCACTTACATGTTATATTTTATGATAAGTTGAAATAGAATTTTCTAAAATCTTTTGAAAAATTTTGTTTTTTAAGAAAATTCTCTTATTTTTAGAAAATGGATTTACTGATTTTCTTTGTTCAGTTTATTAACAATAGGGGCTTTGATTATTGAATTTCTTAATTTTATTAGAAATATCAACTAACAGATATTTCAATTAAATTATTTTTCAAACCTTATTTTTATACATAACATATATATGTGTATGCAATCCTTCTTGACAGTCAATCAAATTGATGAAAAAAAGGAAGTTATGTTCTATAGCTAGCTTTGCAGTCTTTGGTAAATTTCCGATTCTGTTAGTTAAATTAAAAGAATTAATGGCCAAGCTGTTAAAAAGCTGGATCTTTTTTTATTTATACAGTAATTAATGCAAAGCTTTATTTATTATACTACAGTTTTTTATTTCAGTTCTTTTTTTTAAAAAAAATGTATATAAATAAAAACTAAATTGGTATTAATTATATATAATTGTGTATATTTTAATATTGTAGTTTTTAATTTTTCTGGTAACATCCTTTTGTTTTCATATAAAATTTTGTATAAATATAAATAAAATAAAAAAAAATTGTATAAACCAATTTCTGTATAAAATAATCTTTTATTTATATGCTGTGGATTTATATTTGTCTACAATATTAAATTCTGTAAATTTTCATCTAGGTTTTTCTTTTAAATTTTACTATTTCCTTTATACTTTGGTTGATTAATTTTTTTTTTAACTAACACTATTTTTTTTTTTTGCAGTTTCTTAAAAATGAGAAAAAAGTAATTAAAAAATTAATGATGCCTTAATTACTGAAAACTTGCAGATTTTTATCTTTTATTGAATGGGTCTAATAGAATAACAAATTTCTCCATACATGAGAAAAAAGCAATAAACTTGATTGAAATACTATATAATTTGATAGACTTCTCTCTCTCTCTCAAATTAAATATTGGCATTACTGTTTGGCAATTTTTTAAAATCAAGTTATTCATTAATAATTCCTATTAGTCAATTTCTTCTGGAATGGATAGATATTCTAAAAACTCATATTTTAACAGAAATATCCAATTCTTAGTATTTGAAAAGTGTATATTGATGCCTGCCATTCTTGAATTTTAGGTGGTGATCACACTCGTACAAAAATTGTTGTTACATCCAAAATTGGTGCCTTATCTGCTTTTACTAAGAAAAAAGCAACTTGTGTTGGATGTCGATCACTTTTGGATGATGAAGGTAATTTTTTTTATTTAATTAGATTATCTATTTTAAATTTAATTTTGTTATACATGTAACTAATCCTTATTATACTTTCTTTTCCTCATTTAAAAGATGCTGCTTTGTGTGACCATTGTAAACCTAAAGAAAGTGAAATATACCAAACAGAGGTAATAATAAAATATTTACTATAGTTTGTCTAAATAGTTAATTAAATAGAATATATCTATCATGTGTCAAATAGAAATCTATTTGTTACTTCAAATTATGATCCTCTTTCAATTAATCAAGCTAGTTATTACAATTTAATATCTACTTGAATGGATCAATTTGTGATTTTACTTACTACCAGTTTCTATTATCTTTAACATTTTAATTTTTATCAAATTTTTTCCCATTTATAAGATTATGTATTTGATTGTGTTTCAAAACATCAGACTAATAAAAGTTATGCTGAGAAAGTCTTGTTGAACTATCATTAATCTTCAATCATAATGATTTCATCAACAAAAGGGAGAATTATTTATTAAGTTTTACTATATTAAATATTTGTAATGGCTTTATGTGTCATACCAGTTATAACTCAACATAATAATTCTCAATTATTATAACATAACATATTCTCAATTATTATCAACATAATAATTCTCAATAATAATTCAATTATTATTTTTTTGGCAGTTTGATGTAAATATGTTTTCTTATTTTATTTAATTATTGATTTTTTTCAATGAGCTTGATTATGTAAATGAAAAAAATGTTCAAGACTCAGAAAATATGAATTGTACATACTCGATCTGGACGAATACCTTTGTATTTAATATAAAAGAATACCAAACATGTCTTTGCTTCAATGATACATTTTAAAATAAATTTGATAAAGCAATAAGCAAAAGAACAGATAAACACTTCCTTTCCTTCGTATGATCATTATATATATTTTTTAAGTTTTAACAATCAAAATTAAGCTATTTTATCTATAAATATCCTATAAAAATATAACAGATTCTATTGTTATTTTTATTACATTGGTTAATGTGAGTATGTAAAAATTCAAGAAATTTTGTAATACTGTTCTGTTTCATTGCTTTGATATCAGAACAATTAAGCAATTGACAATAATTAAAACTTATATTTTCAGATGGCTTATTTGAACTCTTTTGAAGAAAAATTTGGTCGTCTGTGGACAGAATGCCAAAGATGCCAAGGAAGTTTACATGAAGAAGTTTTGTGTACTAGGTAGCTAGATTTTTTCTCTCTTTGTTCTATCATGTTTTGAAATATATTTTATCAATGTAAAAATGAGTGTTATATCGATTATAGAAAATTAACATTAAATATACATTTTTGTAAATATTTTTATTGCTGTTAAATGACTATATAATCTTTCTATTTTTTTCTTCTTAGAAAAAAATAATCATCTATTTTTTCAATAGAAAAAGAATGGCCAAAATTATTATTAATGTATAAAAGGGAATTTATTTATACTATTTAAATGTAGTAATGTAATTAGATAAATACTGATTAAAATTTTGTTTTAGCTGATTTGTGATGATTAAAAAAAATTAATATTTATTTAAATCATTCATTTTCAGTCGAGATTGTCCAATTTTCTATATGAGGAAGAAAGTGCAGAAAGATCTCAGTGATCAAGAAAAAGTATTGATGCGATTTGGTAGCGTAATGGATTGGTGAAAATGGAGAATTATTTTATTTTGTACTGTCCATGATGTATGTTTGTTATTTGTATCTGAAATTCAAATTCACTGTAAATAAACTTATTTTATCTTATAAATTGTGTTTATTTATTAGTTAATAATATTTATTGTGTTTTGTTTGAAATTGATTAATAATTCTTCTTAATAAACTTCTGTATTTGTTGGATGCAAACTTCATTTTTTTTTTAAATCTGGGAGCTTCTAATTTAAGTAAGCTTCAGTATACAGCAGTAATCCAACAAATTATAATAATCAGGAAAATAAGAATATCTATGGCATTTTAAGTAATCATTATATATATATATATATATATATATATATATATATATATATATATATACAGTGGCACAAACAATTTAGGATACTCCTTACTTTTACTTGATAAATCAAATTTTAATCGAAATAACACATTAACTAGAAGTGCAAATGTGTTTTTATTTTCACACATAACAAAAGGGTTGATTTACAGTAAAAATAACAAAAATCAACAAAAAAATGTCTAAAATTAAAAATGTCACAAGTATTTGAAAAAACATAGGCAGATCTTACCTAAAAAAATTAAGGATACACTAATAAAATTTTTGTTTAACTACCACTAGAATTTTTTTTCTGCTTGCTACTATAATAGCCTAAGTTTGACTAATTTTATCTTAAACCTTTTCGACTGCTACTTTTGTCTTTTGAAGTTGGCTATGTGAATTTAAAGTCACAATTTTAAATGGAAAATGGGTCATTGGTGAGAGACCAGTATTGATGTAAAAAAATTTACTTTAATGTTATTTAAGAAAGGAAAATCTTATCGTGAAATAGTTGAAATTGTCGGTAGAAGCCACCCGTGTGTCCAGAAAATCAATGGAAAATTTTAAAGTGATGGATGAATTGAAAATAAAAGTGGAAGAGGAAGGAAAAGTATTCTGAGTGATGTAGCCAAAAGAAAAATTTTGAAGGATATTAAGATTGATCCTAAACTAAGTGCAGTCAAACTAGCTGCAGAAACTTCTCGAATAATGGGCAGTAGTGTAAGTGCTGAAACTGAGAAATGTGATTAGACATGCTGGATATAGCAGTCAAGTAGCTAAAAAGAAACCTTTCATAAGCTTACAAAATCAGAAAAAGCATTTGGAGTTTGCAAAAACTCATCAATTAAAGACAGATAACTTTTGGAAGAAAGTTATATTTAGTGACAAAAGTAAATTCAAAATTTTTGGAAGTGATGGCCGTTGCACCGTTTGGAGAAAGCCAAACACCGCATTGGATCCAAAAAATTTACATCCTACAGTTAAACATGGTGATGGCTCCTTCAAGATTTGGGGTAGTATGGCTTCAAATGGGGTAAGAAGTTTAGTTTTTATTGATGGCAAAATGGATCATAAGCTTTATATAGGTATACTCAACAACAATCTTAAAGAAAATGCAAAAAAAAGAATAGGTTTAGATGGAAATTTTATTTTCTAACAAGACAATGATCCCAAACATACGGTACATAATGTCAAAATGTGTCTTTTTCATTATAAACAGCAATTGCACACACCACCGCAGTCCCCTGACATCAATGTCATGGAAAATTTGTGGGACACCCTCAAAACAGTAGTCCAAAAATTAGGAACAACACCCATTTAAAGCAAGTGTTACAAGAAGAATGGGATAAAATATCGCCACATACCACCAAAAAACTGGTCGAATCGGTGCCAAGACATTTGGAGGACATTATAAAAGCCAAACGAGATGCAACCAAATATTGGCACCATCTTTGTATGTGATATGTTTGTATGTGATATTTCAATGGTGTATCCTTAATTTTTTTAGGTAAAGACCTGCCTATGTTTATTTCAAATGCTTGTGAAATTTTTAATTTTAGATATTTTTTTGTTGATTTTCATTATTTTTACTGTAAATTAACCCTTTTGTTACGTGTGAAAATAAAAACACGTCTGTGCTTCTAGTTAATGTGTTATTTTGATTGAAAGTTGGATTTATCAAGTAAAAGTAATGTGTATCCTCAATTGTTTGTGCCACTATATATATATATATATATATACCGTACTGAATAATATAATCATTCATTATTATCACCTTGAATCTCTTTAAACAAATTATTTTTTTTTTACATTATGTCTCACAACTCAACTTTAAATGTAAGATGTTTTTTAATAACAATATACAAGTGAAATTTTTTATTTGCTTTCAAAATGTTATGACATCACAAACATTAGAAAAAAAATTTCTTTCTCTTGATATGAAAGTTTATTCGTGTACATTTACGGTGTCAAATAAATTCCATTTTTTGTTTAATTACTATAGATATATTTCTTAACTACCTTAATCCAACTTTTAAATCTCAACTGAATTAAACATTTCATATATATATTCCAGCTGGCTTGATATTTTAATAGTCCATTAAGGCTATATAAATGGTCTGATTTTTATATTAATTTTTTTTTTTTTTTTGTGAATGTAATCAAAAACATAAAAAATTGAATTCAGTTTATGAAGTTGTATTTATGCTTTCATTTTGGCCAAAAAATTTATGCAGTGACAAAAAAATACATTTCTAATTTTTCTAGATAGTTTAATATCATTAAAAGAGGGGGAGTTCATCTTGGTCTTTTTCAAATTAACTCGAGATTTACTATAGTGGGTTTAAAAAATTCTTAGAAGTAAACTATGATATTTTGGAGATAACAAATATTTAAAAAATTAGTCTTATTTTTATAGTCAACTCAACTTTCAATAAAAAATTCAGATTTGTAAATCTTAACATTTTACTGGCATACATACACATACATAAAATCTTCAACAAATGAAGGAAACACTTGTATATACAACAAACCTGCAATTCGGAGAAAAGGGGTAGGGTGTATACTTTTTTCATAAAAATAACAAGATTATTTTATCTAATGTACTAAATGAATTTATTAATTAAATCCTCAACTTTGTCTTTTTCATCCTCAAATTGAATGTCTTTTTTTAAAATAATGTGTTGAATCTATTAAATTGAGAGAACAAAGTTGAAACTGGCCAGTAATTCTAAGAAATACAAAAGAAACAGTGATTGTATCAATTATAATTAGAATTATTGAAGATTTAAGAAAAAAACATCTGTTTTGTCTAATTACAATCCTCTCCAAAAAATTTTTATTTACCAATTATTCTACAAACATAGAATATTATGAACTAAATTTGAAAACTTATTTTTATTAATGCTTATTTAATAATTTACCTTATAAAATAAATAAAATATTATCGAAGTACTTTGATGAATTGTATTAGCAATAAATAATTCATATTCACATTATGTAATAAATAAAAGAATATATTAAATGTAAATGTCTTTTTTTTTTCTGATCTTAATTTAACTATACATCATAATATTTCAATATTTCCCTTTCTAATATTTTAGAAGCAGTTCAGGAAATGATAGCTTGGAACTGTCAAAATATTAATTTTCCTTAACTAAGGAATTAAGAATGTGCAATAAAATATCTGAAAATAAAAATGTTCTTTTTAAATCATGAGTAAACAATTTTCCTATTCTTTGGACAAGAAAATAATGACCATAAATAAAAATATATCATTAATATCTAAAATTATTTACATACTTCAGAAGTTATATATGACTTCATTTATACGTCTATTCTTTAAAAAGTCCCATGCTTCTTTAATGCTTTGGAAAGTGATAATTTTAATGTAGATTTCTAACAAAAGAATATAGATAAAAATCAACAAGAATCAATGTAGTATTTGTTAAAATTATACTAGAAATTGGTGAAAAATAATGAATGAAAAATGTGTAAAAAGTTAATAAAGATTCTATTTGCAACCAGATCTAACATTTTTCTAGTTAGTTCAAAAACAAAGACATTTTTAAAATGTGATTCATAATTTCATTTTAGACAAAAATAGTCTTTTTTTATATTCTTGGGTGCAAAGAGAAAGAACTGTAATCATAATAATAATCTCGAGATTTTAATTATCTTCTTAAGTTTGATAAAAACTTAGTTGGAATAAAATCTACCTGCCTGCCTGTGAGGATAACTTAAAATGTGCTAAAGAGAAGAAATTTGGTTTGTGATCCCTATACTAAATTTGTGAAATTCTATCAGAATCAGGAGAAAATTTATTGTAAAAAATCTGACAATGAAAATTCTTCTGTGTATAGAAATTCAAAAGCACTAATAATACTATACACAAAATCTTATTGTCAAAAATAAAGATATGAACTAAATCTTCAATGAAATTTATCAAAAGGTTGATTATCTATTTATTAATAAATATATGTGAAACCCAAACTGCAACAATTTAATTAAATGTAGATTCAATTAAAATTGTAAATTTGTATTAAAAATTAAGGTCAATCAATTGAAAAAGAAACATCCAAAATGCATACTTCATTTTCTTCATTAAACTACAAAACATAAAATGTTGTTGCAGCAGGTAATTTGTGGTTGGAAAGTTCACTGCTTTGCTTCCCATTTCTAATTTCATGATACGCTCAGGGGATGCACACTTTCCCCAAGGAAAAATGTAAAGAAGGTGCTATATTATTTATGAAAATCAAGAGAATACTGCAGTTGAGTGCCTTTCCCCATTCAATATTTGCACAGTTGAAAACATAATACATAAAGATTTGACCTCACTCAGAATTCTTTGCAGATTTAAAATATAATTTAAGTAAATAAAGAATTTAACATACTTGTCAATATAGTCTGCATAAGAATGCTAAACAACAAAAAATATGTATCACTTATTGGATAACAGATCTGTAACTTTTTAAGATAAAAAAAATAATACCCACTAGAATTTAATAATTACTTTTATTAACATCAGAAAAAGGAAATAACAGTTTTCATGATCATTTTTTAAATCAGCAATAAACAACAACATTCGCAAATTTAAAACTAACAAGAATATTTTATCGCTTAAATATCTTTTAAATGCATTCAATCAAGATAAGTCATTTTATTCCATTAAAATTTCCTATAATTTTCTATTAGCTAGAGAGCAAATAAAATATACATTCCATAAAAATCTTTTATCTCCCAGCAAAAGTTTGCTGTAATTGGCAAATATGCTTATTATTGCTCTAAATGTGCTATCAAAAAAGTCATATTTGTACTAACATTCATAATGAGATTATTGCATTCAGCTATCGAAAAGACACTACATTTCAAATGCATTGGTAACAAATTTGATTTTATACATAATAGAGTAGTATTTAATTATATGAATAGGATTGATTACATTTAAATAATTATCCGATTCCAACTTTAAAGAAATAAATCTTCCAGGAACTCTTCAAATGCATCTTCTTTGGACTGTTCCACCTCCTCCTGCACTGGTTGTTTCCAAATATTACTTTCACTAGACTTTGCATCATCTTCCTTTTCACTGGAGTCCTTCACAATGTTCGACACAGCCTCAGGCTCTTCAGAATCCAATTCTTTATCTCGTTTTTTATCGTACTTTGATTTCTTCAGTTTATTTTTAAGAACTGCTTTTCCTTTGTAACCATAATTGAGTTTATAAGAACACTTCTCACACAGTCGAAGCTTTACAAGTGCATTCTTTTTTTCACCATGTTCAACATAGCCAAATAGTACCTCCCAACTATTCAATCCTTGTTTTTCCTCACAACGAATGCTTCCACAAAAGAACTGTCCCTTTCCTAAAATGACTTCTTTCTCGGTTCTCCATCTCATACCAATCTTTTTTTCTTTGTATCGGCTAAGGTCACACAAACAATATTCTTTAAAAAGTCTATCATAGTATTTTTTGGCTAATTGCTCACCCCAGGTTTTTGCTTCGTCTTCCTCTTCCCATAGGAATCGATGATTTTCTCGAATGATATCTGAATCGGTTTTATAATTACTTGTATTCCGTTTCAGCTTAGCAGTTGCGCCTCGATAACACAATACATAATCGTTGATAAGTTTCTTGTGTCTAGTATACGCATCTAAAGACAAATATGCCTGTTGTTGAATTCTGCCTTGCTCACGAGCACAAGCATCGTGAAAATCTAGTTTATTTGGCTTGGGAATCTTAGGCGCAGGTTGTTTTAAAGTCAAATCCTCTCTTGCTTTTCGTTTCTCACCAACATCAGCGTCATATTCGAAATCTGATTCATAATCTTCATTAACTGAAATAGCGAAAGAATTGCTATTCTCTTCCATGACAAAAAATTATTTTCTTATAATAACAATTTGTTCCATATAAAATCGGTCTAGAGTGTCTTTATATAAAAATAATCTGTATTAATAAATTATTGAGGAGGAGAAATAAACATTATTTCTAAAATTTATGCAGAAACAGCTTCGTCTTGAGCACGGAAAATTATCGTAGAAAAATGTGTAGATTTTGGTATTGTTTGTTTTGGTTTTAGAGAGATACAGTTATAGTTAATATAAGTTTTGTCTGCATGACGGCTTCAAATGAATAGTGACGGATAAGCTATTGCGAAATTTCACCCAATTACTAATATTTGGAGTAATAATAAAGAAGAATTATTTTATGAGAAAAAAAAGTATTGGAACAACAAGAAATTTGAATTTCTCAAACGATATATTGCCAAACTTGATATTCCATTTAATATGGTTAAAAACTAGTGATAACGGCCATTTTAGAAAATTGGGCATAGTAAAAACAGTATAATGCTTCTGAAATTTAATAATTTTCCAGTAAAATTTTTAAATAGCTTTTTTTATCATTCTTTTGTCAGAATTTACATGAGACTGAATTTAGTAACAATTCAACGAAGGGAACTCCTTTTTTCTCTTCTAATAATTTGCTCGAACAATGTCTTTACCTCAGTAAAGGAATCTCTCTTTCTCTCTAAATGTGTGTGCCCGCGAGTGTTTTAGCATTTCACAATCGAATCATGTGATCTGCAGCTGACTAATTTTGCACACCTTGAATGTTAGAAAAATGTACCTAGGATTTTTTTTTTCTTCATTGAAATAAAAAGCTGCTCCTAATTATTTTTCCGTGATTACTTCCAAAAATATTGTTAACAAAAAAATTACACGTTTCATTATTTAAAAAAAATTATTTTTGATTATTCTTATTCAATAGTTGAGAAAATTTTTGCTGAATTTCCACAGTTTTTTCAAAACCTGTTTTTTTATAATTTCCAAAAAGGTTTTTGTAATGACTCGAGCTTTCTACACTTCTTTAAAAAAGGCACATACTCAAATAAAATGCAGCACTCAGACTTTTCTTTAAATATCTATTCTAAATCATCTAAGCAAAATCCGAAGACACCCTTCTCCGTCCGCTACACAAGCTCTTCTCTCCCTCTCCTTATAAAAACAAAAAACAACAACAACCCCAAAGGGGGTGGCGAACCCCGCCAATCGTTTCCGCAGACGTCGCCAATGGCAGCCAAACATCACACCTTTCCCCCAAGATAATGATTAATCTTAACTTAATTGTTATCTGAAATTAAAAAAATTTGTCTACCATTGTGACGGTCTGCCGAAACGTTACAATATGCAAATATACAACATTTAAATCCACAATCAAATTTTCAAAAAAAAAAAATTAAGCATGCAAAATTACCAAATAGAAGTACAGTAAAATATTTATAAATATATCAAAATTATAAATGAAAGTTCTATTTACTCCTTCAGATGGGCAGTCTAGATAACGCATCTGCATTCACCAGTCTGCTTCCTGGGCAATGTTCTATATCTAGATGATATCTCTGTAGAGCTAGAGTCCATCTTTGTAACTTAGATGACTGCGGAGCATTCTTAACGATGTAAGTTAAAGGATTGTGATCACTGATGATCCTAATAGACGCTCCAAAAATCCATGCTTCGAATTTCTTCAATGCCCATATTATTGCATAAGCCTCCCTCTCTATCGTTGGCCATTGAGTTTGGGCTTGAGTCAATTTCCGGCTCGCATAGCAGATAGGATACTGCTTTCCGTTGTAACTCTGTGATAAACATGCTCCTATACCTATTTGAGATGCATCCGTGTGAATAAGGAAAGGCTGTTTCAACGATGGCGTATGAAATTCTGTAGTTTTTGACAATTTATCTTTCAGCTCTTGAAAGGATTCCTGATGCACTTCTTTCCAGTTAAGGATTTCCGGTGCTCGTTTCTTCGTCAATTCTGTAAGGGGATGAGCAGTTTCGGCATAATTTGGAATGTAATCTCTGTAATAGTTCATCAATCCAAGTGCACTTTTAAGCTGAGTTTTTGTTCTTGGTACTTCCAACTCTCGTATCGCTCTTGTCTTTTCTGGATCTGGTTGATGCTTTCCAGGGTCTATTATGTGTCCAAGATATCTGATTTGAGCTCTCGCAAATGAACATTTCTTCGAGTTTACAGTGAAACCACATTTATCTAATTTCGTAAATATACA
>JAOUZG010049478.1:1448206-1467470 GCA_026289955.1 Argiope argentata
CTGTTTTCTGTTTTCTTCCACTTGTCTTCTATTTTCCTCCTCTTGTCTTTTCCTCTCCTCTTCTTGCCTTTTCCTCTCCTCTTCTTGCCTTTTCCTCTCCTCTTCTTGCCTTCTATCTTCCACTGTAGAAACCAAATAATTTCTAACAAACTGTTCATCTTTCTTATATTCTTCGCTTTCAATTAGTTTATTCTTTAGCTCAACTAACTTCATGTCAATCGTCGCTACTTCTCCAATTTCATTCAATACAATCACCAAATCTTCTTTTCTGACGTTCTTAAACATTTTTCTTTTTAAATTAGCAACAATACTTTACTGATCTCTGGTTCTCGAAAGAGAGCGTGTTGTAATGACTCGAGCTTTCTACACTTCTTTAAAAAAGGCACATACTCAAATAAAATGCAGCACTCAGACTTTTCTTTAAATATCTATTCTAAATCATCTAAGCAAAATCCGAAGACACCCTTCTCCGTCCGCTACACAAGCTCTTCTCTCCCTCTCCTTATAAAAACAAAAAACAACAACAACCCCAAAGGGGGTGGCGAACCCCGCCAATCGTTCCCGCAGACGTCGCCAATGGCAGCCAAACATCACAGTTTTATATTGTGGCCTTGAAATTCAAACCACTTTAATCGTTTCACCAAATACTTGATCTGCAATTTTTTTTCCACTGTTGACAACTAACGAAGAATAATTTTGTTAAATATTTGTGTAGTTAATAATATCGCGAAATTCGAATGATAGATGAACTGAGTATTTACTTTTTTAATAGAGCTAGGATGTTACATGTCTATTTTCATTAGAAAATTTCCTGTACACAATAAACAGAACTAATAAAAAATGACACAACTTTTATGTCGGACAATTTGGAAATGGCATGAAGTTATACCTAAACGATACATCTGAAATTTAAATATAATCAATTTCCTTTTCAGTCCATCCAGTCAACGACTTTAAAGTTTTTAAAATATTCGTAAGTTTATTTAACAGCAGCCTGTTATAGTTTTGAATTTAAATTATAATTATTCCCATTTTTTGCTGCAAATTTTTTATTCTGCACTTTTTTTTCTATAATAGACGGTGAAGGTTCTATATAGACGGTTACCATCAGTACTGAACTCAAGTCATCATTTTCAATTTGCAAATGTCTTTTGTATTCGGAGATTTCTATGCATTCCTTTAAATAAAGGCAAACAGCACCGATTCCTCCACAAATGCATATATCTTCCTGAATTCTTCCAAATCTACACTTTCATATCTACCCAGGTAGCACATCCTGTTGTATAATATAGTACAATATTGCGTGATAATATATTATATTAAACAATATTCCTTAATATGAAACAATATTGCGAATATTGATCAATATTGTACAATATTTGTGTACCACTAGAGTAATTACCAAAATACTTTCCCTTTGCATACATCGTGTAGGAGAAAGCCCATTGAAAGAATACACTTAGGAAAAATAGTCTTCCATTCTTAAAAACCACCGAAAATATTCTTTAATTAGAAAGAAAAATGAATAAATAAATAAATAAATAAAACAGATATTTTTGAAAAATTATTTTGTATATTTTATCTTGAAATCAGTTTTTTTTTTAAAAAATCTCAATCGTAGTACTAAGTGGTTCATTGGTTTGATATCAGATTGGAATTTATTTATCTTGAATTGATAATAAAGGTCTGGAAATACAATGTGTACCGTCATCAACAATAGAAAAGTATAAAAGTGTGAAAAAAATAAAAGAATAAATGAAATCTATAAGTTAAAAAATAACAAAAAGATAAATAATATATTTTGCTGGTATTTTTGTCGTCTATTCTATGTCTTTAGGGTTGTATTAGATCTTATAAGATTACCAATTTTATTAGCAAGGCATACTGGACAAGGGAATTATTTATAAGCTAATTTTCTTAGAAAATAACTTGCTAAACTTTTTTATTATAAAATTTTAATTGCTTAATAAAAAGAGCAATTTAAAAAACATATCGTTGTTGCATATTAAAAACCTGTAAATTTTTTTAAATTATTTGTTACTTTTAAATTTTTAGTTTGCAGTGATTGTTATATTCCAATATATTTATAATAATAATAATAAATATTAAATCTACAAATCAATTTTTCTTCAAATTTTTCTACCGATTAGCGCTATTTGCATGGAATTAGAATATCATTAAATTAACCACTTTAATGATAAAAAAAATTTCAAAAACTATTAAAAATATGTGTTATTATCGAGAAACATCATATACAAAATTTTAAAACATGAAACAAGTCAATTCAAACAAATATGCAGAAAAAAACATTTTGATTTACTTTAACTATAAGCATTGAGGTGTTTCGTAGTGCACATACGACTTCAATGACGAACGACTCTGCTTTCACTTCTCATACTTTTTATTTAAAAACAAGTCTGGATTCAGTAAAAAATATGCCTTTATATTAATTGCAGTTTCATCATTTCCACTTTCATTTAAAATTAAAATTTATTGACACGGATAGTGTAGCGATTGGGACACGATACGAATCTGCAACGTTAGAGCCTGTAGTCGAGTAATATGACCATAACACAAAAGTCGACTTTGGTATCGTAGATGTTATTTGGCTTATAAGATTAGCTCTACAGTACTTCCCCACTGGTGGAGAAGCGAACGATTTTGTATTGCGCCAAGTTTTATGACGAGTTGCTGCTTGCTCGTCAAGCGAGTCTGACGATTTTTTTGTTCGTTTGCTGACTTTCGTCAAGTGAGTCTGTAGATTTTGTTGCGGGTAGATGGCGCCACGACTGTTGTGGAGTGTTGGATTGTCAAGGTCGCCAATGTAACGAATGAAGGTCGCGGTACGGACCTGCGATCCTAGGGCCTGTAGTCGAGAAACAAAACCGTAATACAAAGGTCGGCTTTAGTATCGTAGATGTTATCTGGCTTATTAGGCTAGCGCTGCAATAGAAAGAGAGAAATGAGTAGTAGAATCAACAAAACATCTTAAAGTCTACGTAATAGTATAAATAAATTAAATGACTATTAAAATTTGAAATTTTAAAACAGTTTGCTGAAAAACCTGTTATGAAACCAAGTAACATAATAATTGAAAAATAAACATTTTCGCAGTCATTAATACAGATGAACCGACGGGTCGCCAAAGGCGGCTTGTATCCTATAAAATAATACTTTTTTATTATTAAATTTATTTGAAGTTTGCTATTCCTTTATCATTTAATTACAATGATTGTTAACTAATTGCTGCTTTTTTAATTCTCATTGTTTGTTAACATCATTATATTAACTAATAATTAAGATGGAGTTTTCAAAAAAAAATATTTTTTGCTTTCTCATGATATACATACAAAATTACAAGATAAACATATTTTTTTTTCAGATCTAATTATCACAAACATTAAAATCAATAAATCATTAATATGTTTAAATTAATTCAAAATGGGTTGAAATGTGAAACTAAACTGATTTATTAACTTCAAATTTAGAATGTTTAATAAATAACTGACAATGTATAATTTAATAATGTATTTATTTTAACAATCATTATTAATAATATTTAATAAAGAATTATATTATTAAAAGAACCTGGTTCACAAAATATCTGAAATCACCATTTTATAATAAATCTATAAGGTAATTAAAAGTAAAATAATCTAATTTTTATTCAACTTTTACAATCAAATTCAGTTAATATTAAATCAATAATATGTTTGATTAAAGTAAAATGAGTTGAAATGTGAAACGAAATTGTCTTATTAACTTACAAATTTATTACATTTTATAATAAACTCTAATATATATTTCAATATTTTATTTATTTTGATAAAATAATTAGTATTAAAATTTAACAAATACTTTTTTATAAATTTATTACAAGAGCTTGGTGCCAAAATATTCGAATTCCTTCTTTTATAAATCTGTATGATAATTAGAGATTGCAAATTTAATTTTTATTCAACTTTTTCTAATCAAATTCAGTTAATCTTTTTAATATTAACTATATACATATATTTAAAATTTAGAATAAACGAAAGTTGATAATTTAATATTTACTTTTTTTGCATATTAAGTCTAGTTAATATTTTTTAAATTCAGTTACATTTAAAATTTAGGACAAATTGGAATATATATAATTCTAAGTTTGGGTGAAGCCCTATTTTCCAGTTTGTTATAAATAAACATAATTTTTTACTGTTTAAACCACATTTTAATATTGCATCATATAAGAAAAAAACATTTTTCAGATTACTTAATTTTTCAGTTCTAAACTATTGAAGACGGCTCAAAAACAATTTGGCGAACCAGAGTTTCGAAATAATCACGTGACCTCATTATTCAATAAGCAATGTGATGTAATTCAATGATGTATTTCCTGGCTGCCATCTCTCATTTATTATTTCTTTTTTGAAGGATAACGTTCTTTGCACTAGGAAACATGATTAAACATTTTTATTTTTGTGTTGTCTTCAATCGTTTATTTCTTTATCGTTTTTTTATAAGCGAGAATAAAGTTAATACTTGAAGAGCTACTAGCCTTGCATTTGGAAGAATTGTTTCTCCATTGCATGCATTATCGTTTTGTTTTTATTTCGCATCACATTTCTAATCTTCTGTTTGCTTTTCATTGTTCGTAATCTGAATGTTTATTTTTACTGCTTCATTTCATCTCATGGTAAGTATATTTTTTAAACTTTCCGATCAATTTAAATTTTGTAGTTTTTTTTTAAATAATCGAAATGAGTCAAATGGAATTTAGCTTTTGTGTCAATGTGATTTGTTGCAATAAAAATTTTAATGAAAAAAATGTAGAGAGGAAAAAAACGTAAGATAAGTTTTCAAAAATGTATATTTAATGTATTAAACAATAGTATTTGTTTACTTAAAAATATTTATATTGAAAACGAAACAAAGATTGGAAGGGAAATAAAAAATAAATAAAAATAGTTGCTGAAAATACATTTTTTTCACTGCACTAAGCAACAGAACTCATTCTTTTTAAAAATTAGATAAATCGTCTGATCTTTGTATTAATTGCTTCGTAAATTCACTATTAGATGGCGTTACTAGTACGAAAATTAAAATTTAATTTCACTAATTTAATCATTAAAAGAAAGTAACTTTTTAAAATAATTAATTAATACCATGTTATAAACTACACTTAAAATCATAACATTTTAAAATTCTCCCTGATGAAGACTTGAGTCGAAAATACCGGGTGTCCAAAAAGTTTCCGTACTCCAAATTTAAAAAGTCATTTTCCATTAATTTTTTTCAAGTATATTAAATTTTGCCATACGAGTAATGAAACCATGGACATTCTTGAAGCTTTTTTCGGTGATCGACTAATCTCAAAAAATCTTAGGCCACCTCGATCCCCTGATCTGACCATCCCGGACTTTTTTCTGTGGGGATATTTAAAGGACAAAATGTATGAAGGTGATCCTCAAACAATAGATTATTTGAAAATCGCAATTACCCAAAGGATACAAGAAATCACTCCTAGCATGTTAAAACGCGTTTCGAAAAACACGCACAAACGTGTTCAGCTTTGTCTCCAAGAAAGGGGTGGACATTTTAAACATTTGTTGTAAGTTTAGCATTTTTTTCCTTAGTTATGCTAAAAGTGCTTTTTATCATTGGCATAAAATAAAAATAATTCTTTTTAAACCTATTGTTTTTGTAAAATAAATTCACAAATCATCAGTACGGGAACTTTTTGGATACCCTGTAAATTGTGCAAAACCATCTTTAAAAAATTCGAATATTTTATTTATTTATTTAGTTTTGATTAGATTGTCGAAATTTCATTTCTATTCACTGATATGGGTTTATTAACGTTAAAACATGAGGACGATTTAATTTTACTAACCGTTAACTCATAATTTAATTCTAAAAATATTATAATAGAAATGAAGAAATTTTAAAGCTATCGAACTTTAGCAAGGGACCGAAAAAATGATTAAAGTGTTTCTTTATTGCAAACATTAAAGATTATTTTAAAACAATAAAAATAGTCTCCCCAAAACTCACTCGTATACACCCTTAATACAGATATTATTGCCCTTTCTTCCAACATAAAAATTGTGAACTATGAGCAAGTCTGTAAACACAACTGCTCAAATTTTTATTTTCAGAATTCCACACGTGTATTTATTCTTCGTATTGTAGTAAAGAAAATCGCAGTATAGATTTCGGCATTCGGGGAAAAAACTTTAATTTTGTAAGTAAGATTACAAATAAAATTTCATTCATCTACCTCATTGCGTTTAATGAATGCAAATGTACTTAACAGTAGATGATTAACTCTTTTAAGGATTTGGTTAAAAAATTTGATAAAGCAGTAGACTTTAGATGCCAACACTTTTTGCCTGTTTTTAACTATTAAGCATTTGAAATTTTGCTCATTTATTCATTTTCTTTAAGATATGAACTCATGTATTCATTTGCTCTAAGATATATTTCCTGCTGATTATATTTAAAATTCGTTCAAAATTTGAGAGACATCTGTAAATTTGGTTAAATACTACATGTTATATTTCATCGGTCTAGTACAAAATATTAATTTTTTTGTCGAGTTCACAGACAAACAGACATAATTTCAAAATTTTATTTTCTAAGAATCATTGAAGTATGAGGTATGAAAATTCTTTAAAGTCCCGAATTGGATTTTTTTTTGTCGATTATACTTCCTTTTTGTATACTTAGTGTAAATTCTTGTAAAAGTTTTTGACGAAATGTGCAGGGAAAATAAAATTAAATAGGGCTGTAAAATAATAATTAAAAAAATCAAGATGAAATGGGTGTATATATAGTCTTTATTAGCTGCCAATCAGTAAAAAAAAAATGCGTATAGATGGTTACACTTAGAAGAGTTTGGTTAAAGAAACATTTACATTTTTGAAGATAAAATTAAACACCAAATTATATAAACACTGAGTGAGAAATATATTTATTTCAAATGGATTTCACCTATATATCTATAAATCTGACGTCAGGACCATAAACCAAATCTCATCACACTAGTTCAATTAGTTTTTGAGCTATCATGTTCACACACATTCATAATTTCAAAAATGCATTTTTAGGACTCGAAATCTTTTATTGCCTGATAACATTATTCGGGCGCCAGTAATTTTTTTTTCGTATAGTGGTTATGTTATTCGGCTACAAACCCTTGTTGTGCGTTCAATCCTAGTGCAATATAACCATTCATCCACATTGGTGACCCATTACCTTGAATAAGCAGCCTTCGTACAACTTGTGGCGCCCTCTACGGGCAGCAAAAGTCCTAAGGCGCATTAGAAACAACAGCTAAAATCACCACCAAACAATCACATAAGCCTCGTAAGCCCGATAACATCTTTCGGAAACGAGTAATTATTTTTATCTAATGGCTATATTATTCGGCAACAAAACTATTGTTGCGAGTTCGGTCATATCAGTCCTCTATAACCATTCACTCAAATCTAAAACGCGACGTTTCATCACAATCATTTGATTTATTTTTTCACTTCATTACTTTCGCTTTGTATATTTCCTTTAAAATAAAATAAAATCTAGCACTTGTTTGTATTGTGACATTTATGCATTTAATTACGAGAATTTTATTTATTACCTTTTGCGATTACTATAATAGTTGATCCTATAATTACTAAAGGGTCTGCATCAGTATTTCAAATTTTTATTTCCATGTATACGTAGTGTAGAGAAAATATAATAATCGTCAAAAAATTCGAATTCGTCGATATTTAGTCGAATCCCTCGAGTTCTAGACCTCTCTGAATTTTTTAAAAGCTTTTTGGAAATTGTCTGTCTATGACAAAGGTAACTCAAAAGCGATTTGAGCTAGCCTGTTGAAACTTAATACACGGTATTTACACCAAATTTATATATTCCGAACAAATTTTGAGTCAAATCTATTTAGAGGAAGTTCGGCTGTTCGAAAATAAGTTAACATGATAACAAAATGAAGAGATCAAGATAGATAAGGTTCGGAAGACGGATTTAAAATCTATAGTATAGATATCTGCCAAATGTTGAGCCAAATATAACAAGTTATTGGCTGCCAATCTGTAAAATGTAACGCGTTCAAAAACATGTAAACGCGGTTATTCAAAAACGCAAAGACTTAAATATATCGCTGTTTTTCCGTAAGACTAGTACAAGTGAAAAATCTCCAAATAATATAGAACTCCGCCAAATTTTTTACAGCGTTTTTAAAACGAAAAATCTCCAAATAATGTAGAACTCCGCCAAATTTCTTACAGCGATTTTAAAGCAAAAAATCGCCAAATAATGTCGAATTTCGCCATTCTTACAGCGATTTTAAAGCAAAAAATCGCCAAACAATGTCGAATTCCGCCAAATTTCTTACCGCTATTTTAAAGCAAAAAATCGCCAAATAATGTCGAATTCCACCAAATTTTTTACAACGTTTTCAAAGCAAAAAAATCGCCAAATAATGTCGAATTTCGCCAAATTTCTTACAGCGATTTTAAAGCAAAAAATCACCAAATAATGTCGAATTCCGCCAAATTTCTTACAGCGATTTTAAAGCGAAAAATCGCCAAATAGTGTCGAATTTCGCCAAATTTCATTGGTCATTTTTCATTTACACCCGGCTAACGTAAAAGTACCATTACATCAAATTTGACACGTGTTTTTGTGACATGAAGAGCAGTTTTGTATTTTTAGGTCAGTGGTTTGAGAAAAACATATCTAAGGTAGAAATTCCCTTTAAGCAAAAAATTTGTTATTTTATTACGGCATGCCAGGAATTAATCACCAAATAACCCGCCAAGTAACATACAATAGATTCAGTAAAAAAGGCTAAATTCGCGCCAAAAGTAAATATTTCGTAACTATTGTATTATGCCATGTAAGGTGATCTCAGGCATGACGAATTTATTACGTATGCGAGAAAGTTTTGAAAAGACAACTTCCACTGTTTTTTTTTTTTTTTTTTTTTTTGTAATTATTGAGATTTGGGTAATTAGTGGGGAGTAGTTAAAACGTGATGCAGATGCACGTTTTGTAATATTAGTGCCCGTTTACTTTCTCGAGTGTTTGGCACAATAAAAAAAATAAAACATATGAACTGTACCAGACAAAATAGTTTTACTGCTATCTATAAAAAGGTTATATATCCTTGATAGAAATTTATTACTTTAAGAAACCCGAAAAACACTTTTGTTTCATTTATAAAAAAAATGTAAGCAAGAAAATACTGTAGGTTTAATCGATATTGATTTCTTCCAAATATATTTCAATTTCATTGCTTGTAATTTGAAAGTGAAATACATCATTATCATGTTTTGGAATTATCCAGACATTTAAAAATAATATCGTTAAATAAATTTTTCAAAACACTTTCTTTAAAAAATAATGTTAAAATTCTTATTTTCTAATCTCTGTTAATGTCTCTTCTAATCTTTGTTAATGTATTTACCATAAATGTAAGAAACTGTAAAATTAAACAACCTCTTATTTAAGCTTTTGTATTTTACACATTATCAAAAATAAATAAATAAATATAGAAACTAATTAATCTAAGTTTAATTGATATTTATTTCTTTCCATTTTATCTAAGTTCGTTGTTTTTAATCAACAAGAGAACAGATTAAGATCGTGTTATATGTAAGAATTCTTGCGGTAGCTAGCTAGTACTGTCTCTAAATAAAAATTTTAAAACTCCTTTTTAAATAATGCTGAAAACAACTTTTGATCTTTGTCGATGTATTTGTTCAATTTGTAACAAACTGTAAAACTAAATTATCCCTTTGAAGTAGACTTTTATTTTTAGCACATTATCAAAAAAAAAAATAATAATAATAAGGTTCTGTGATTAATCCTTTTTTTTTTCTCTTTCTCTTTCCTTTTCTTCGAACATAAATATTACACAATAAGAATGCCAACTTACTGGCACTGAGGTAGCACGTCTTTCTCGTGTTCTGGGAGTCCCAGGTTCGAGTCCCGGTTTGGGCATGGTTGTTCTTTTGTTAGATGTGTGACTGTGCCCCCCTGTAAAAAGGGGCTGTGCAAGCAAATGTGGAGTGCGTGTCATACTCTTGACCGTAGTAGGCGCTACTTTGAAAACAAGAGACGCTCCTTTCGGCTTAAATCTGCTGCTGTATCAGCAGTGGGCTTGTTCATGGCAAGTGCCATTAGTAACGACAACACAATAAGAATTTTTGGCTCATTTTTTCCCGACCAATTGAACTCTAGTTAATAAAATAAAATTTATAATTTTCACATAACAAATTTCACTTGCTAAAGCACTGTGATTTTGAGTTATAGTGTTTGCTTACACTGATCTGCACACACAAAAAGTACACTGATGGATTCGATTCAAAATTTGATTCCGAATGTATGCTTTAGATGCTAAAAATGTGTGTCAAATTTATCCATCTATCTCTTTGACTTTTGGAATCGTTGTTACTTGCTTTCAGACATAGAGAACTATAGACACATTTTTGCGGATTTGATACCAACCAACAAATTTGGCGTAAAAATCACATGCCAAATTTCCTCTACCGAATTTGTGGTTGAAGCTTCTTAAGCCAGATAACATATACGGTACACTCCTTATAGCACCAAAATATTATACAATATTGATCAATATTCGCAATATTTTTTAATATTATGGAATGTCGTTCAATATCATATAATATCGCACAATATTGTACAATATTATGCTACAAGATGTGCTTCCTGGGACAAGCAATTACTTTTGTATTGTGGTTATGTTACTCGACTTCAAAACAGAACGTTGCAAGCTCGGCCCTAGGGCAATCCGCTTCTGCCGTAATGGTAACTCGCGATCTTGAATAAGTAACTTTCTTAGGTAGCTTCCTGCAGCTGTTGTGGTGCCCTCTACAATCAACAAAAGTAGTCAGGCGCGTTAAATTGAAACAATTAATATCATCAACAACAACTAAAACACGCTCGCCATACGCTTGGATAAAGGTATTGTTTTTTTTACCAACGGCTCATTGGTCGAAGAGTATTTGGTAAAATCTTCATAAACCAGATAACAACTACCGGCATACAAGTAATTACTTTTGTATTGTGGTTATTTTACTCTGCTAGAAACAAAATTATGTCAAGTTCAGTCCTAAGGAAATTCGTTTCTGCCCCAAATTCAAAGAACTTTTATTATGTTTTCACAAATGGGCAGACAGCATAGTTCCAGAAATGTGTTGTTCGAGCTCAGGGATGACTGAAATGTGACTTGTCAAGTTATCGAGTTCCAAATTTTTGACTGCTGCGCTACTTTTTCTTTACACACCTTTCATATGTGTTGAAAGCTTCATAAGCCAGATAACATATTACGTTCACAAATAGTTGCTTTTTATAGTGTCTTTGTTACACGGATACAAAGCCTAACATTGCGAGTTTGGTCCTAGGGCTATCCAAACCATTCCCCACACATATATAAAAGAAAACAACAATAATATTGAGTGAAATTATCACGTGAACAATAGAAATGATAGATTGAATAGTTTGCTTTATTTTCTTACATTGAAACATACCCCTCTTTTTTTCTAATATCTCTCTCATTTAAAGGACTAATTCATGTAAAGCGTTGGGCCGGGATAGCCTAGCTGGTTGAGTGTTGGACTCGTATTCCATAGGCGGTGAGTTCGAACCTGAGTCTCCTAGAATATGGGGTTGGGAGCTCGTTAAATCTATCGTGGTCACAAAGTCTCCTGGTCAGGAGTAATGCCACTAAGGGTACTGGACCAGAGGTGATCGTTCTGTGTTCCAGATCCAAATTACGATCTGTGGATAAATAAATGAAATGCATTGATGAAGTCTGTACCGTAAAAAGGGTTTGAACCTGTGTGAACTAAAAATCCTACTTCTGCCCTCAGGGGTCCATACCCTCAGAAGTTCCTGAGCAACTCCTTATGTTTTAAAGAGGAACACGACAACAACAACGGTTAAAGTTTTTTAAAGACCTTTAAATGACCTCCCCCCCCGGCCAAAAAATAAAGGCCGTGATTATACAATCCGATATTGATTCAAATATAAATAGCTATAAGTAGTCTATATTCAAGAATATATATAATCTATATTCTATCGAATCGTTTTAGAAACCTACATTTTCATATCGCAAGGTTCAAAAAGACACATTTCTTCCAGAAACAATTCATAATCATTTTGTAGAATAACTAAATCAGTTTTGTCTTTGATGAGATATCATTGACTGATAATAAAGCAGATAAAATGAAATGGACTTTTATCTCCATATTTTAAACTCGATTTCCTGGTGATTTCTTTTTTTTTCTTTTCTTTTGCATATTCAGCACGTGTTTATTGAAAGGAATATATTTAATCTTCCTGAATCATTTGAGAAAAGGGGTGCTTCAGGTGCAACAAATATAGACCTGCCACGATAAGTTCATTAACTCTCCTCTCGACTTTGACTTTAAGATTTTTCTTCATTTTATTTTCTCGTACACGAAGAGAAAGTATTGTAACTATGTGAAAAAAAATGACCACTCTCCAATTTTGGACCTATCGAAACTGTATCTCTGGGTTTGCGAAAAATGCTTTTAAGTAAATGAGTGATGTATTTATTGAATTCGATATTTTCCCTAAACTTGATTTCTTTCAAATTTTGGAACACAACTCTTTCACACGCTGATACCTGTATGCATGTCCGAGTGCACATGAACACGGAACTACAACATGTAAAAATTAAAGGGATTCTAATATTCAATTATTATTCATAAAAAACTATCGAGATATTAGAGTTTTTCTCATTTGATTCCCAGCATACAAGGGAATAAGAAATATTTTTTAAATTTGTTTTAATTCAAAATATTGACAATTTTGTTTTCGTATAATTGTAACATATTTTATAAAGTAATTTTTAGAAACATTAGACTAAGAATATTAGAGCTTTTTCTCAGTTACTTCTAAGCATAATTAGAGAAAAAAAGTTTTAAAATTATGTGTATATTTTTTTAAATTTTGATGATGACGAATTTTATTTCCAAATAATTTTTTTTCTGATTTTAATATATTTTAAAAGTTTGTAATGAAATTCTTTATCAACAGAAAGTAGCCCAATTGTTAAAATGCTGAAATGAAGATTTCAGTATTTTTCGCGTGAAGTTGAAGAATACGAGTTCAATTCTCGCGGCAATCAATAATTTTTTATTAATTATTTGTATTAATTATAATTGTTTAGTAAAAAGTAGCTAAAATAAAAAATTTCTTTGTTGAGCTAAGTAGAACTTAACTTAATTTTTTTGTAATACTTGTTTGATTGTTGTCAATTTATAACCATTACAGAAATCAAAAATATTTTTTAAAAAATAATATAAGGAAAGACGAATAAACACTAAAGCTTTATTATGATACGATGATTAATATAAATGCTTAATTAAATGCTACTTAAATATTTCTCAAAAATTGAAATAAGTTAGCATTGCGTGTTGAATAGAATGCAACATCCCAAATCGGACGTTTTGAGATAATGCTGCAAATGTGCCATTTCATCGATAATAGCATGGCATTTTTCGATTTAAAAGCATTTACGTATTACGTTAGGAATATTTATAGAAAACTATTTACATATATATTGATAAAATAAAGCTAAATAGACAATTTGTTCATAGCCATTATCATAAAAACATATTCTTATCAAATATTGCATATTCTGAAGATGAATTATCATTTTTTGAAAATAAATTATTTTTGGTAATTTCTCAGTCACCTTGAATTAAACCGAAATCTGTAGTAATCTGTGTGATAAGAAATGGTGAAATTTCAGGTTCATAGCAAAGCAAAAATAAAATGTGTGATAAGAGAAAAGATAATCCAAGCCGGTTTTATATTATTGCTTGTGGAAGTATACGAACGTAAGTAGAAAACCTTTTATTAGAGTTGATAAGATAGGTGGAGGAGGGGAAATAAATACTAAATGAACCGGATTAGTGTTCCTTTCAGCATAGTCTGGCACACAATATTGTACAATATTCAGGAATATTATGTAATATTAAACAATATTTCACAATATTGTGGAATGTATTATATGATATCAAACAATATTCCCCATTATTGCAAATATTTTGGGATATTATATGATATAAAACATTATTGTGCAATATTTCATGATATTAAACAATATTGTACAATATTAAGAGATACTATATGATACTAAACAATATTCCACATTATTGTTCAATATAATATGATATTATATGATATAAAACATAATTGTGCGATATTTCATGTTATTAAATGATATTGTACGATATCGTGAGATATTATATGATACTAAACAATATCTCACATTATTGTACAATATTGTGGGATATTATAAGATACAAAACATTATTGTGTGATATTTCGTGATATAAAACATTATTGTTTGATATTTCATGATATTCCACAATATTGTTCGATATTGTGAGATATGATACTAAACAATATCCCACATTATTGTGCAATATTGTGGGATATTATATGATATAAAACATTATTGTGCGATATTTTATGTGTTAAACAGAATTGTACGATATTGGGAGATATTATATGGTACTAAACAATATTCCACAATATTAAATAATATTGCGAAAATTTATCTATGCCATACAATATTGTAAAATATTTGTGTGCTACTAGAGTCATATACTTCTTTTGTTACTTCCGGATTGAAACAAGATTTTCTTTCTGTTCTGTTCTTACTTTTCGTACGATGCCCGTTTTATCAAGAATTGTAGTGAAAAACAAATCGTTCATTTTAACCTATGCGTTTCTAAAACATTACTGTTAACTGACTACTCGGACCCGTCTCCCAGGTAGTACATCCTGTAGAATAATATTGTGCGATATTATATGATATTAAATAATATTCCACAATATTATACAATATTGCGAATATTGATCAATATTGTACAACATTTGTATGCCACTAAGGCTGTAGTCACCCTGATAGAACTGAAGGATCGGAACAGCAATACTGGTGGGAACTGCAGTTGAGTCCTAAGGGCCATCACCAGTCACAGCATATCCCTTTCCTAGAGAAGTTCATCCTGATACCGATGGAAGGTAGACAACTCCTGTCTCTTTCTGTATCCACTAGAGGCGCGAGAACTAACAACTCGCATGTGGCTTCTCATCCCCATTTTTGAAGCCCCCCCTTCAGCGGAAATCTCATTACTAAAATCTTTCGAGTTCATATGCCTCAGGAAACATTTCACTTTCAAACATAAGACAAACTTCCTACCCCCTTCCTCCCTCTAAGCTCGCAATGGTAACCCCTGACCTTAAGTGTATAGCATTAGTCTTATAACCCATATAACATCTACGATATTGAGGACGACTTTTGGTCTAGTGGCTATGTTACTCGGCTACAGACCCAAGCGTCGCAGGTTCGTACCGTGACCTTGGAAAAGCAACCTTCCGCAATAGTCATGACGCCATCTACCGCAACTAAAAATCGTCAGACTCAATTGACGTAAGCAAGCAAAAACAAACAAAAATCGTCAGACTCACTTGATGATCAAGCAGCAGCTCACCACCACACTTGGCCAATACAAAAATCGTTCGCTTCTTCGCCGACTCACTGGTGGGGGAGTACTGTAGCGTCAGCCTTATAAGCCAGCTAATATCTACGATGTTGAAGTCGACTTTTGGTACAGTGGCTATGTTACTCGACTACAGGCCCAAGCTATTATACAAATGTATGTTCGGATATTTTTTGGAGAATTGAAAACACCCATGGCTCTTAAAATCCATCTGGGAGAGCCTGTCTAGCGAGAAAAGTATACACCTCAGGTATAAATTTTACGTAACGAAAGGGAAAGAAATTTCGTAGTGATATCCGTAGCCGTAATTTCTTTGAAATGCCACTTGGGGTCTTTTGATACTCTAAAAAAGCAGGAGGTTTACCACCTTGACTTTCTCGTATACAATTTGGCATCTTCTTTCTTGTTTCTGCTTTTATCTTTCTCGGCACTCCTCATCGCGAAAAGGTGGAGGGGGATAATCTTGGAAAGTGGTGGTGGCTTGGTAGAGGGGGTGTTTAATGAGGGTTCACAAATGCGTGTTCCGTTTCCCTTAACTTTCGCTCGTAATTATGGCGTTTTTTCGGTTTAGTGATGTAATAGAGAACATCAATCATGCATTTTGGAAGCCTTCCTTTTCATAGAATAGATAGAACATTTGATTCGAAAATGCTCTTTTTAACCACAAAACTACATAATAATTTTATATATTTTAGCCACTACAATATTCCAATTATATTTGACAACAAATGATCATTTGTCGATGCAAAATTTAATACAAATCTACAAATTTGACGATAAATCAGCTATCCAAATTTCAACGGCATAGCTCTTTTCATTTTCTCTACTTCTCATGTACACAAATAGATAGACATGCGACACCCCTTCAAATTATTTCATCCAAATTTTGATAGAAACGTACGGATTTGGTGTTAAGAATATACACCAAATTTCAACTTCTAGCTCAGTGTCGTGTCCAGGGATATACTGACATAACTCTATAAAAGCCTTTGTCTGAAAGTTTGAGTTGAGTCCCATGGCCGAATTTTTTGACGATATTTATATATTTCTATATACATGGCCTGCAATTTTTAAATGTTACCATTTTTTGTGCGTCTGATTTTTCATTTTACTTTATTTATTTATTTGTTATTATAGCGTTGGCAGTGGTGTAACATCCAAAAGGAAAAATTATCTTTAAACTTGTCTAGAACCCCATCTATGTGAGATGTGCAAGTCACGCAACATCAAACAAACATAAAAAGATATTGAGAAATCATCGAGTATAACTACAAAACAATTCTTTATTGCACACACTCAGAAATATCTAGACTGTTAAGATGAAAAAAAACACGATATGTTCATAAACAAAGCAATTCATTAAAATATACAATAGAAAAGCAGTTTTAAAATTTAAAAATATACAAAAAAGTCCTTGTGTCTATTGTTCCATACTTGTTTATCAACTCTATATATTCTGATATGAATATGCTTCATAATATTTCTTTGTAAACAATATTTCCTATTTTTCCTCCTGATACCAATGCAAAAAATGTTTTGTTTGGATTAATTTTCTAGAAAGTGCCACATAAAGTTTTCCACGAGAAAAACATTCTTCACTTTAATTCTATCAGCCTGAAATTTTTATCCTTAACACATTCGCTGCCACCAAAATTTATATATCCATCCTCAGAACCCGAATTTAAAAAAAGTGTTTTAATGATTAAAAACGTTCCTAATATTTTAATAGCAAAGCCAGAAAAAAAGAAAAACCTTTTATTTTCGTGTTTAGTAAAAATAATGCTTCACCAACATGCCACAAAAACCTCATCGTTCAACCTCCAAATCTCAATTAAAACTAAAGCAGTTTACTTATCATACTCGATTGTCGTCCCAGAGCGTCACCGGCATGGGAGGTAGCGCCATGCTGACGCGCCAGCGCGTCAGTGGCAGCGAATGTGTTAAGCTTTATTATTATGTCAGAACATGATGTTGTTTATGGTATGAGGTTTGTGGCGTCAAAAAAAAATCCGTTATCAAAAAATAAACATTTTGATTCGTAGGCAAAAAATAAAAATTTTATTTAGAATTTTTTTAAAAAAATCAGCTTTTAATAATGCGTTGCCATTGCATTTACAAAAGCTCTGATTTAAAAGAATATTTTAATGACTACCTCAAATAAAACTCAGAAAAGTGTCATGAGACGTGATTATATGAAATGAAATAAACAGGGAATGGGATATTTTTTTTTAAACAATAAATGTGAGACAAAGTTTTTTGGATCGTTTGCAATACTAAAGTGACTCATAAAATGAAACAATTAAAATGAATAAAAATATAATTTAACTCGCAAGAGCATGTGGTGCTTGGCCGTGCAAGAAATGATGTTCTGACATGATACATTGAAATGTGCATAGCAGATTTCATTTTAATCTTTTTTGTTATGTTTTAGCAAAAGGAAAATCCCTTGATTTGGGGATGACACGTAATGCCACCTGAAACAACGAGTTTTTTTTTATAACTTTGAATTCAGAAAAATAATACCATCCATACAAATGCAATGGCTTTGCTATAGATAGTTTATAATAATATCTGTGATTCCTGGATTTCTTTTTTAAAAAATCTGCATACTTTTTTTCAGAAATTATTGCCGTACCAAAAAAAGCAAAAAGACCGTTAATCGTAAAATAAAACTTTAAATAATAATAAATAAATAAACAAAAGGGAAAGAGTTTTAAAAACTCCATCGAAATAAAGATTTGATATTAAAATACAGAATTCTGAAATCAAAACGAATAATTTCAAAAAATTCGAGGGCAGACGATTTTTAAAATGAATGAAATAAATAGGAAATGTGATATTTTTTTAAACAATCAACGCGAGATAAAGTTTTTTTTGGATCGTTTGCAGTAATAAAGTGACTCATAAAATGAAACAATTACAATGAATGAAAATATAATTTAGTTTTCACGAGCACGTGGTGATTGGCTGTTCAAGAAATGATGTTCTGACATGATACTTTGAAAACAGATTCCATTTAGATCTTTTTATTTTATTCAAATTTTTCGTTAACATGTGGTTCTATCATGAAACGCTCCATTTCGTTATTAATTGTCAAATACTTTTCTTAATACGGTTGGCGACACTTTTCTGCATAAATGGTGGCAAATTCAAACATTGCGCCAATTTTATAACACCCTTTATTTGTAATTTCAAAGCTATTTTTTAGGAAAGGGATAATTATAGGAAAACTAATGCAGAAATTAATTAATTTTTTATGCTAATTTAATATCACAATGCAGAGGAATATAAGGAAATTCAACTTGTGATGACAGGGTAAGAAATGTTGATCTTTTCACCGGGAGTAAAGGGCTGATGTTGATAAAGGAAATTGGCGCTGATAAGTTGAGATTTGAAATATCTCACTTTCATTTTTATCGGATTCAAACGGCTTACCCTATGCGCACAGGCATATATATCTTTGCTTTTTATCTTGATCTAATTTTGGTAATCACACAATGGCTGCCTTATTGTGTTTTCAACACGGAAAGCATTAAGGTGCTAATGTTGTTGGAGGTTCCAGATTACAAATTTCATGTGAAAGGTATGACTTTTTGTTTAAATTATTTTTAAGTACATAGGATGAAAAAGTACATAGGATGAAATTTATGCAAAGTTTCCAATAAAATTTTATATATTTATGAAAGAATTTAAATATATATATATATATATATATATAT
>JAOUZG010049478.1:1516255-1545828 GCA_026289955.1 Argiope argentata
GTTTTCACCATTCAATCCCACTTCTGACACCAGTTGTTACGTTTTTATGCTTAGCGGGTTTGGATTGAATGGACTTTATTTGAGGACAGCACAAACAAATTTATTTACAGCTATTTACAGTTATTTACAGGATAATTGATAACGTAAAAATTTTAGATAAGTACAATTCAGCAGTCAACAGTCAATTACAGCGTAAATTCAAGTCTTACGTACGATAAAAACAGACTGCAAAACAGCTATCGTATAGCACAGCAACAGTTAATCACAGCGAGCTCAATAACACAGCGTTAACAGCAAACGCAAACACAGCTCACAAATCCTTTAGTCCAACGAGACGCTTTTTATTCCAGAGCAAATTCTCAACTAACTCGATCAAATCACTATAGCAACTAACTCCTCGCTACGGTGGTTGATTTCTTGGGGCACCTAGCCCCGGCAGGGGCTTATCCCCGGTCATGGCTGTAGTGCTTCCTCGTTGCGATCATTTACTGCCGTGGTCATCTTCGAAGTGGACTGGAAAAATGCTGGAGGAACTTTTATAGTAGCTGTTAGAGAGTAGGGTGAGTGAGGTGGCGAGAGTCAGGACGGGTTTTGATTGGCTATTTAGGAGTGGTGAGCGTAGAGTTATGCACCTTGTGGGAACTTTAGACTTAGTACTGAAGGAGGGAACTTTATCATCATGAAGTTAAGTTTTAGATATGAGAAGAAAAAAAAATTAAATTAGAATAATTTGGTAATGAAGTAAAGTTAAAGTAAGATATTTCTGGGTCTTCTGATTTTAAGGTTCTGCGTGTATCTGGGGATATTTAGGATGGCTTCGTTTTTACTTTTTTCTAGGTCAACAAAAAAATTTTCCGCAAGTTTTTTAATAAATTTTTTCAGTGGGGGATAATCTAATGCAAGGTACATGTTTTTGCTTGGCATATACCATTGCATTTTGCAGATGTTTCGGAGAAATCTGGTTTGCAGTCTTTCAACTAAGATTAGGTTTGATTTAGGCGCATAACCCCACACTGGGCAAGCATATGTAATTACTGGACGCAAATAGGCGGTGTAAATAAGTATTTTATTTTTCCTAGTCATTTTGGAGCCTCGAGAGATTAAGGGATATAATTTACGAGTTAGGTCTCGAAACTTGTTGATTAGATAATTAAAGTGGGGCTTCCAAGTTAGTTTACTGTCTAAAATGACTCCTAAATATTTACATTCCTCAGACCACGGGATAGTTTGATTTTTAATTTGAAGGGAGCGGAATTTCTTAGCTTTATATCTACTAAAATAAATAGCTTCAGTTTTTGAGGCATTAATTACGATTTTCCATTTGGTGAACCAGTCCTCAAGAGATTTAATATGTCTATTCAGAGCTATTGTAATGTAATTTGGATTTTTATTGCGCGCTAGTATTGCAGTATCATCAGCATACATGCATAGTAGGGTATTAAATTGTTTCGGTATGTCATTTATAAAAATAGAAAAAAGAACTGGTCCCAGCTTAGATCCTTGAGGAACACCTGCTAGAATCGGTTTGATAACTGAAAAAACATTGTTCAGTTTGATCTTGAAGGATCTGTTGCTGAGGTATGAAATTAAAATTTTGATTAGGTGCGGGGGTGTATTGTAATTTATTAATTTGTAAATAAGGCCTTCGAGCCAAACTCTGTCAAAAGCTTTCTGGATATCGAGAAAAACTGCTGCAGTGTATTGTTTGTTGGAAAAACCTTCTTCGATGAATTCGGTTACCCGGAGTAGTTGGTGAGTGGTAGAGAGAGCATGACGAAAACCAAACTGTTCTGGGATTAAAATATTGTTTTTATTAAGGTGGTGATTTAATCTAGTTAATATTACGTGTTCAGCGATTTTACTGATAGTGGGGAGAAGCGAGATGGGGCGATAGCTACTGGGATCAGTTGGATCCTTACCAGGTTTAATGATTGGGATTACTGCAGCAGTTTTCCAGGAACTTGGAAAGAATCCTAATTTAAGCATATTATTAATAATATTGGCTAGAAAGTTAACATAATTATCAGGTAAATTTTTAATCATCTGGTTACCAATATTGTCTATTCCAGATGCTTTTTTAATATTTAGATTTTTAATATAATCTTTTAGTTCGTTAAAATTAGTGGGGGAGTAGTCGTTAAAATTGGGGGGGAGGGAGTCTTGAAAGCTTTTGACTGTGTTATTTACAAGGTGCTCTGTTGTGGGATCATGAGTGTCATTAGGTTTAAATTGATTCTCAAGGCTTTCCGCCAGGCAGTTTGCTTTGTCATTATCGTTAATTGCACTACTAGTTTGGCCATTTAAGGGCGGAATCTTGTGTTGTTTATTTTTGTGCGATTTAACTAATTTCCAAATGGATCCGTCTTCTGCGTTGGTGTTTACGATTTTGTTGACGAATTCATTATTATCGAGTTGTGTGCCTATTTTAGTGATTTCTCTATTTAATCTATTCATGAGTCTCTTGAAAACTGGGTCCCTAGTATTCTGAAAAATCTTCCTGGCAATGTTTCTATCTCTTATGAGGGTTCTCATTTTGGGGTCTATATGTTTTTGGTTGGTCATACTGGGAGCTGATGCTTCCATTTTGGCTTTGAGGATTTGAGTTTCTAGATGCTTGACGGAGGCTTCTAATTCGCTGGTAGAACAGTTTTCTTGGCTAAGCGGAGTTTCTGATTAGCTGAGAAGGTAGTTGAAATTTTTCCAGTTAGTCTTGTATATAGAGGAGTTTATTGGAAGCGAGTATTTGAAGTAAAAATTTAGTAGGATGGGGTTGTGATCTGAGTTAAACTCAGGGATAGATTTAATGTCATAGGGGTAGTGGAAGTTATTTACTATTGTAAGATCTAGGGTGTTAGCGGAGTGGGAACCAAATCTAGTGGGGGAGTTAGGTGCTGGAATTTCGAGACCGGCCTGTTGGGCGAAGTGGTAAAGGGAATTGCCTCTTGGACTTTTACATTTACAGCCCCAGCTAACGTGGTGAGCGTTGAAGTCGCCGCAAAAAATTTGAACCGGGCCTAATTGCATTAGAATTTCAAGATCAAAAGTAAAATTAGAACTATCATTGCTTGGGGGGATATACACAGATGTTAAGATTAGAGGGTCCATATTTTTAATATTAATTTTAACCACGCTAGCTTCTACATATTGTAGGACGGGTGGGGGGACCTCGCTATGAGGTATACCGTTTTTGATTAAAATAGCGGTTCCTCCTCCTGACTGATTAATGCGATAACTATAGTACGAAAAGTAATTAGCCAGGAAGATTTTTCTTTGTGGTCTAAGGTGGGTTTCTTGCAACTAACTCACCCGCTCCGGCTATTCGTCCTTATATAGCCGAAAAGCGCGTGCACCTGAATCTCGTGGAAATTCTCAAAACATCGCGCACAATCTAGCGGCTACTAGATTATTCCTTTCGCCAAACCAATCAAGCTGGCACGAGGCTCCTCGCCAAACGTCGCCATTTTTGGCGAGTTTTCGTGCCGCTCGCCCGCTTGTAACAGTATATATATATATATATTCAGAATTATGTTTTATATGCGTCTGTAAGTGAAATAACTACTAGATACTTTCTAATAGAAGGATGAAATTTGGTTTCTGGCTTTATCACCAAATATCTTGATTTTTATCAAGTTTTGAACGAAATTCTCGAACAGGAAGTTCGTCTGAGTTTATATTCGAGTGCCAATAAACACGAAAACTACACAATATAGCGATCTAGATTGATGAAATTTGTTGTTAAGTATTATATCTTTAAAATGAGACAAACTGTGATAAATGATTTGGTACAACGTTTTAGTATTCAGTGTGCTGGTTTTTATTAAATTTTGATCGAAATCAAGAAATGAACCATCAGTCTGTCTGCAAATTTGCATGCATGCAAATTCTAATAATTCAAAAATGTCATGATATAAACAAAAATAAGACAAGTGATCTTAAAGATAGCATTGCAGTTCTGTTCAAAATTTTGATTTTAATCGTTCAACATATAAAACAAAAAGTTTATACTTGATTTTTTTCATTGTACTAAGAATCTCATACACTGAAAATAAAAACATGATTGTTCAGGATGTTCACGACCTGGTTCAAGGTCAAGGATTTTCAAGTTAAGAGAAAGAGTGCTGTTTCTATTATAGAGAGTATCGAAGAAAACTTCAGATTCCGTTCTCGTTGGTTTAAAAAAATGTGAATCGATTTATTTTGGGTTTATATAGATGGAACTTTGGTAATTAATTTATTTTTCCTTCTGTGGATTTCTAGAGTTATGAAATTTTATAAAATTTTATCTTGTAGGTAAAAATATGATCTTTTAACATTTTTCAAAAAATTAATAATCAGTAAGACGATTTATTTAATTAAATCGGCATTCGTGGCGCCATCTGCTAATGAATTTGTGAACCAAATTTTAGGAATTTGTAGTTTATAATCTCTATAAAAAGAGATGTAAATGTTTGTTTGTTCAAAATCTTAAATCTCCTAAAGGTCTTTACCGATTGTTTTCCAAACTTTGGCAGAACATTGTACTCGATTACGAGCGAGGTTTTTTTTTTCTACCTTTAATACAGATCTAACGTTCGAGACAAATAAAAACCAGCGCTAAAAAAACAGCTTCATTTGCTGAATGTAAAAGCAATATACTGTATTACTTTGAGATAACATTTTAATATTTGATTACATGGTTAAATTAAATTTTCATAGATTTCGAATTTCCCCATTTTTATCACACTATTTCGTATGCTATTACATCGGAGTTGAATTGTTTCTTTTTGCAATCAGTGGTGGAATCGAGCTATTTCGTTTGATTTTCATCTGAATTCAAATTATATCGAGAAACTGACCTCTTCCTCGTGTTTCTCTTTTCAGGTTTACATTTTTGTTTTGTTTCCAGAAGCTTTGCACATTTTAGTTCTTCTGAATATATTTTATTTTAAGATGTATTTGTGTAAAGATGGGGGAATAGCTGTGTCTTATTTCGCTAGTAAATCTGAAAAATCATGTACCAATTTTCTTATCAAGGCGAAAAAAACACACCAAACAATATCTGTCAAAATTAGACAAACTAACTAATATAATAAGAAATCAAGAAAAAAAGATTTATCGCATTCGGAAACTTACTTTAAAAAAAAAATTACAACTTGATTCTTTATTTTGTCATATTCCTGATTCTCTTGTATGACGATTTCTTTTTTATTTTAAATAAACCAAATTATTTATTAAAAATTTGTTGATTTAAAGTCTACAGTGAAATTTGAAATATATTATATTAAAAATATTGCATTAAAGAAAGATTACCATTACAGCTTTAATCCAAGAAGGATACTTGTACAAAAGGATGATTAATCGCCAAAAAATATCACCCAGAATATAATTTATTCTATTGATTACATTCTCCAATGACATTCTGTTAAGCCTAAAGATGGAAAATGGTATGAAGTTAATGAACAAATATCGGACTATTTTATCCATTTTCAATGTATTCTCTTTTAGACTTTAATTTTTACAGGTGAAATACTCAGTAGCACAATATATGGGATTTTACTTCCATTATTAATTAAAACAGACGATTTTTTTCCTCCAATGTATACCAAAAATCATACTATTAATTCGTTTTTTCTATAATAAAATGTTATTATTTTCTTTTTATTGGAGGAAGAATAATTGCAGACGATAATTACTTTTCTCAAATATGTTTAAAATGCAGAGATAAATCTTTAGTTTTGTCGATTGATATAAACTTTTACATTTGCTTAAAAACTTCAAAACTTTTCAATAATATAAACTTTGTAACAAGTCTGTATTTGTATATTCTTTTTATATTTTTTGTTTTCATACTATTTATTTTGCAATAAATAACTGAATTGTTCGATCGAAAAGAAATCATTACCTATAGTTGCTTTATTACTTAATATCTTATTTTTACTGTATCGTATAAGAACTATAAAAATATTGTAATTTAAAAAAATTGAATTCAAAATTTTAATGAATTTTCTCCTTTTTGACTTCTTTCAGTTTAAAAAATACATAATTGAAAAATTGAAAATACATCATTGTTCGTCCGTCTGCCTATGACAAATGTAGCTCAAAAATGTTTTGAACTAGACGAATGAAGTTTGATTTATGAAACAATTTATGTCTCTAGTAAATGTTTAACGAATTTGTTTATTTAAGTTTTAATATTTTATGTACAAACGCAGTCGATAACTACAACATCAAAGAGCTATGTTAATAAAATTAGGTATAGGGATTTTAGAATCTAAAATATACGTATTTAAATTTCAACCATATGTAAAGCAGTTGAACCCATGTGTGTAAATATGCTAGAAAATTAATTCAAGGGCAATAAAAATTGATATGCTACTTTCTAATTACTATAGCTATTCGTCAAATTTTGATACCAATTGTTCAGCAAAAAAAAAAAAATGTGTCAGAGACAGATATTCTCAAGATTCAGTAAAAGGGCTGGATTTGTATCAAAGATTTATATTTCACTTACATCGTTCACCAGTGTTCTGGAAGGTATTTGCAATCTTAATAAAAATCAACATTTTATCATGTCAGAACATGATATTATTTTGGAAATGAGGTTTGTGGCATCAGCAAGGATCCGCAGGCGAAAAATTGAAATTTTATTATCTGCAAGAGCATCTCAAAAAATCAACTTTTAATAACGCGTTGTCATCGCATTTACAAAAGCTCCGATTAAAAAAATAATTTAATGACTACAGCAAAAAAACCTAGGAAAATTTCATTTTGAGCACGTGATTATATAAATGAAATAAATAGGGAGGGTTTTTTTTTAAACAATAAATGCGAGACAAAGTTTTTTTTTTGGATCGTTTGCCATACTAAAGGGGCTCATTCAATGAAACAATAAAAATGAATAAAAATATTATTTAACTTGCACGAGCACGCGGTGTTTGGCCGTTCAAGAAATTATATTCTGACATGAGACATTGAAATACGCATAGCAGATTTCATTTTAATCTTTTTTTATATATTTTTATCATGTGAGAACATGATGTTTTGGTTTGCAGTTTATGAAACCTCAAAATGAGTGGGCAACAAATTGGCAGTTTATCGATTTTAAGGCATCAATTTTTCGCTTTTAAGATTATTAGAAAATAAAGTAGAATTCTGTCACATTTTACGATTTATTGCCAAAAAATAATTTAAAACTGAAATTTAATTTTTATTTTAAAAGTTTGAATGAATTTCAAAGTTCGTTGATTTTATTATTATTATTATTATTGCAAGGCCATAGATGTAAGGGGGAGAGGGTAAGGAGTATGCGAAGAAAATTTCATGAACATTATTCCCTGTTTTAATCAGTAAATCATTAAAAGGAAATTAAAAACAGTAAATTAAGTAATGATGACTCTTTCAGCTTGACAAGATGAATTTTTTTCAGCTGTTTTCACTTTATTTTCATCAAATATCTATAATCTATCATTTTGAATAAAAAATATAATTTTAAAATTTCCTTTGTTATATAAAATATGTCTCTTTTTTCATAATCTCTTAATTGTAAATTCATCAGAAATTATCACTATTATTGCTCAGAAAAAAATGAAATTCGAGATATTTTGAATACCATAAATAAACTAATGCTTCATGAAAACGATAACAAAATAAGCCTTATCTGTTATTACGGTATAAAGAATGTAGAAATTTAATCGCGTTATGATGTAATTTTGAGGTGAAGATTAAATCGGTCTGGTCTCTAGTGAATACAATACAAAAATAAATTTTTATTTTTGAAATAACAATAATATAAGTGTATACACAAAAAAAATCAAAACTTTTAGCCATTTTTTAACGACATCTAAAAACGTTAAATTAAGTTATGTAAACAATCGTCTTACCAGCTATCAGCGTATCTTTAAAATGTGTATTATATATTTTAACTTAATGAATAATTCATGAAACAAAAAATTGCCAGTTAGTTGTGGTTATTGTTGTTGTTTTTCCTTCAAAAATAATAATGTTGAATTTTATGAATTTTCATTAACCAAAATTTTAATCTCAGTATTATGTCTTCTTAATCTATACTACTATTATAAATGTGAAAGTTTGGATGGATGGATGGGGTTCAAACACGACAGACCGGCTGAAGGAAATTCAATGAAATTTAGCACACAGATAGATTATAGTCTACAGACGAATATGGGCTAATTCTTATTCCGGTTAATTGAGCGGTTAATTTTTTTTAATTAAAAACTAACTTTTCCACCAAAAAATGAATAAATATGAAAACATCTGCTTCAGCTCTTTGAATCGTTTGTTTTTATTTTTCTATTTCGGTGTTCTTTTAATATTATCTTACTATTCTAAAGGAATGTTTATGAAATTTTTTCTTACGCTGTTCTTGTTTTAATGTAATTCGTTATTTCCTATTCATTTCTCTTGATTTTTTTCTTGCTGTACTTATTTCTTTTGCCTATTTTCATCATTTTCGATTAAATTTTTAGTGCTATCCGTATTACTGCATTTATTGATTTTTTTTTATTTTCCGTTAATTTGCTGCAACGGGCATCGAAACCTTGTGATTGGAAATGCCATTTCGCTAAAATTTGGTGGCAAACTATTTTTTTTTTGGCGAAAATGATTATATATTAAAACTGTTTCACTGTGTGTTTTTGTAAATAAATTTTATTTGTGTAAGCTATATTTTTTATATATATGCTTAAAGTGGTATGTTCCCGTTAGCAAATAATTTACGATTCCGCCAAATTTTCTCACATTTCTTCGACGATTGTTCGTTTGCGTCCGACAAACGGAAAAGTATCTTTAAGGTTTTAATAACATAACATCCCACCCCACTAATGATGTTAGACGTAACGGTTATTTCAAAAGATTCCGTTTATTTTTGTAGTGTATGATAAATTTAAAATTAAACATTGTTAATTAATAGATCTTTTGATTCCTTCAGAAGTGCTTTTGAATGAAAATAAAACAGATGAATTGAAACTAAAATTTTCTAATCTGCATTGCGTTACACCAACTGGTGCTTAAAATTCACGTCTTTGCGTTGCTCCAATTGACGTTGAAAATTTGTGCTTGCATAAGGTTTCGATAACATTTTAGACTGTCACTTCTCACATTTACACATCAAAATTTCCACGCGTACGAAGTCGCGGGTAAGAGCTAGTCATGTAATACAATCTGAATTGTTGTTCCTATTTCTGAAATTTAAGCTGTCATTTATCTTGGGTTTAGAAAGACTAACCTTGACCAAAATGTCCCAAACTTGTTATGTAGAATCAAGGTCAGGCGAAGGTCACTGTATTCTTTTTTATCTTGACCAAGAGCACTAGTTATCAATTCTAGCTTGATATGCCCTATCGTTATCTTCCATTAAAATTAATCGCTCGCATTAATACTATTATATGGTACATATAATGACGTAGAATTATGTCATTATATATATTTGATTATTCAGACTCTTCTATTGAATACATGTGAATGAATATAGCCTTTTAAATATATTAAATAATATTTGATTTCATACTTTTATTCTTCTCCCCCCCATGCCGACTTCTTGGCACAGGAGTAGCGCGTATTCCCCGCGTAATGACTTGATCCTGGTTGATCCAATAAACGGGTAGCGTTTAAACACAAAGGTTTTATTTACAGCTTTATACAATAACAAAAACAACAGCACGTCCTCTAGGTTAAATGCAGGGGAATATTTACAACTGGATTGTATCTACGCAGTTGCTGGATCAGCTTATCCAGCAACTGCGTGTAGCTCAAGGGATCTACAGATTTACCTCCGGTAGATATTTAATCACGAAACTCGAGATCACGTGGTATCTGTTCAGCTGCCCAGCTCATCAGATCTTAGCTTTTCTCGTCTCGTCAGATCACCTCGTCTCGTCTCTAGTTGTCTCTTCCGATGATTTGCAGTTAAGGAGTGCCCGCTTCCTGAGAAGCTAACTCCTGTCGTTGATGATTTGAAGTACTTCACCATGGCTTTTGTTGAGTGACAGTGACTTCTAAGTTCCGTGGAGAGACCTTCACCTCTGCTCGCAGAGGAAAGGAATGAGGTGATATGGAAAGTGCAGTGGAGCTGTGAGCCTCGAGATGGGTGTAGGGATAGAGGAATGTTGCCTGGGCCAATCAGAAGAAAGTAGGGGTGGGCTCTATGGAGAGCTGGAGTCTTCAAGTTTTTGTGTCGGAACTCATGATTAACCTTTGATCCTCTTTGGCCAATCAGGGAGCTGGGTACTTTGCCATTTTTGAGCTGTAGGAGTCAAGCTATGAGTGCATTAATAAGTATGAGTTTACGCTCCAATTTATCTGCCGTTTTTCGTAGGTTTCTTGCTGCTTTGATCAGGTCCGAGAATTCCTTTAGTAGGTTTTTCAATTCTCTAAGAGTTTCTATCAATTCTTTAAATTCTTCTATTTCCAGGGAGTCCGTTTTTTGAGGTGCAGGTGGTTCTCTATGGGGTAGGGTTTGGCTGTGATTTACAGTGGGGCTAGCCCTTGGTTTCTGAGATTTACTATTATCTTGCACTGCTTCGGCGAAGGATTTTCTGAGGGTGGGGAGTTTTCTTGTAGAGGTGTAGTTTTTACACCCCCTCCAGGAGGCCAGGTGTCCAGTTTCCATGCAGTTGATACAGGTCGGGTCCTTGATTTTTTCCGTGATCGTACATTGTTGAGTGGGATGGCTTCTATTACATTTAATGCATCGGGGGTTGCAGTTGCAATTTCTTGCGCTATGATAAAGTCCTGAGCAGTTAAAGCACATCGTTGCCTTGTTGGGTTTTCTGTAGGATTCTCTTTTAATTCTAATATAGGAGAGGGATTTTAGATTGTAAATCTTCTGGTGATTTTCAGTTTCCTTTAATTCAATGAGAAAGATGGGGTGCAGGGATTTTAATCGGAAATTTCTTAGTTGTGATACTCGGTTTACGGTGAAATTAAGCTCTTCTAATTCTTTTCTAATTTCTTTTTTATCGTGGTTTCCAGGTAGTCCTTTAATAATAAATTTTAGGGGCCGATCCAGGGGGTCTTCTGCGAGTATATATTCTTTTTTCTTATTATTCAGCATTTCAATTATCCCGACTCTACCTTGTTCCTTTTTTGGGGAAATTTTTATGAAGCCGTTCATGTAGAAGTTTTCAGTGCCGGGGTACATCCTTGCTATTTCCTGTAAGGTGAGATTGTAATCCTGATCAATCTTCAAGTTAATTGCCTTTACGGAGTAGATTTTTGCCTGGTGGTCCTTTTCGAGGGCTTGAAATTTATTCTGTGTTGTTATTTCCTGGGGCTCAGCAGAATTTTTCCTCTTGCAGGAGTGCTTCTTGTCGACTTCTTGGAAGGGAGTTTCTAACTCCATGTCTTCATTATCATTTTGGGGAGTTGTGTGTAGATTGCAATTTTTTAGTTGGCAGGGGCTTACGTCTTGAAGTTGGTCTTCCATCTTTAAGATCTGATTTTGGATTTCTTTAAATTTAGCTAGGTCGTCCAGATATCGTGTGGTATGTTCTAAATTTTTCTTTCTCATCTGGCTTAGGATATCATCAAATGATTTTAGGATTTCTTGTTTCTGGGTTATCAATTTTTCCTGATACATGGCTTTGCTTCTCTAATCCTTTTCTCGAGTTTTTCGATCTGCTCTTCAAGGTCTTTAATTCTCATCAATTTATCATGAGTAGTTTGGTAATGTGTGTATCTAAGTTTAGCTAGTCTTGGATCATTGAGGTCATCAATTTCTCTTTTATATTTTTTCATACTACCGTATGAGTTTTTCAGCATATTACAGTGTTTTTCAATTTCCATCTGAAATTCGCTGGGATTATAGAACTCGTCATGGCTACGCATAAAAGAATTCTTGCTGGAGCGAGAGCTAGCAGAGCAACCGTCCTCCTCCATGGCTGAGGACCGGAAGTGAGTTGTTGTCTCTTCCCTTCAAAACCTCCCATTTTAACTTTGGTCAAACTCCACCTCCCAGGTTCGCATTGGAGCGCTGGAGATGTCGATCATCCAATAATTCTTCAGAAATATTCCTAGTGGTCAGTAGTTAACCATGGGAATATTTTCTAACCATCCACGCAGACCTTCCACAATAGGGAAATATTCACATCTGGAGGTTTTAGCCCTACTTTCTTCAAAGAGTGGTGAAGTGGGGTTTATTACCCGAATACTTCAAAGTGTGGTTTATTATCCGAACTTTATTCAAATTCGGGTGATCCCATAGGAGAAATAGTTACATCTGGGGTTTTGACACGGTTTCCTTCTTCAAAAAGCATGGGGGGGTCTATTATCTAGACTCTATTCACATCCAGATGGTGACACTAAAGGGGGAGAGTTCACAAAGGCGATCACAAAGGAAGGAATCATCCCACAGCTGACCAGATGTAATAATGTTCAAACACGTGTCTCTTTGAAAGGGAGGGAAATTTTACAACTTCTTTACCCCCGTGATTTGGGATTTCGGGGCTCGAGTCCTAGTTCCAGTGTGGGTATTTTTCCTCTGTTATATCTGTTCTATTTGTGAATGTGCCCCCCTGTAAAAAGGGATTGTGCAGGCGACTATGATGACTGAACAGCTAAGCTGTACTCTTGGCCCTAGTTGGCGCTACTTAAAACAGGAGACGCACCCTCGACCTACAATAAGTGTATGCGTTAGCGAGCGTGTCCATGGCAAGTGCCATTGAAACAAGAATTCTTCTCCCTCCACTGCAACAGTGTGTTTCAGTAAATAAAAGTAGTCTCCATGGAACTTTCTTGGATATCCCCCAAAAGAGATATTATCCTATTCCTTCTGGCATAGAAATTGTGGGTATTGTGAAGCAAAATCGAAAATATCATAAGTACAGATTTTTATTCTTAGTGACCCGCGTATGAGTGTTTTGTGTTTTGTAGTTTGGTAAAGAAAATCGAGTATGCACTTTCCTTTGTGTGTGTGTGTTTTCGATTGACTAAAATCAAAAATTGACGAAGAACAACAATGCTAGCAATAAGAGCACAAGAAATTTCATTTATTTAAATTGCTTTTTTTAGCTATCTTGTTTACATGCAAGCGAATGTACAAATCGGGAGACAGTCAGAGCATAACAGATTGGCCCAAAATTTTATACAGATAAATATTTTAGATGTTAAAAATGTGATTGAAATCTTATCACTGTAACTCTTTAAGTTTTGTAATTACAATATTTACCTCTACCTGGATAATACAGGTGAACCGATAAACATTCTCTGAATGAATTTCGTTAAAATACGCGTGATACCTACAAATCTTTGTTTATCTGTTATAAATACTACTGTAAAGATTCATCTCCCATGCCTTGAGACATCTGTCGACCACTATTACATTCCGTGGTTCCTACACTTGATAATTGGCATTTCCGACCAGCTGTGTCATCAACGGCGTAACACACATTACACTCAAGACTGCCAGATAGGGTATCCTTTCCCCTAGTAGGGTCATCTGACCATTATTGGAGTCCAGATACAGAACTACACATGCGTTTTTCGTCCTTCCAATGAAATAAATTGTATCTTCAAAGGGGAAGAATTTCAAACTCTTCGGATGTAAATCTTCTTTTTTTTCATTAAGAAGGATCAACTCCGTGGGTGTATCATTAACGGATATTTCCACGGTCTCCTAGGCATCATTGAGATTTTTTTCTTGACAGCTATTGGTGACAGAGAGCTCAAGTGCACCAATATGAAAAGGAGAGACGGAGTTTTGAATGTGTGATGATAGCTTCATAAGCCATGTAACATCATCCATGCACATGTAATTACTTTTGTCTAGCGGCTATGCTACTCGGCTACAAACCCTAACGTTGCGAGTTTGATCCTAGTGCTATCCACACCATTTGCCTTCGCTACCTTGTATAAGCAACTTTCGTACAGCTGTTGTAGTGCCCTCTACCAACAGCAAAAGTCGTCAGGTGCATTAGAAACAACAACCAACATCACCACCACCAACTACAACAACAACAACTCAGACACTCTTACCATATGTTTGGCGCAAAATGCATCTTTCATCTCATCAGCAACTCATTGGTGGGAAAGTATGAGGTGATAGCTTCATAAGCCAGATAAGAACTTCCGGGCCAGAGTAATTACTTTTGTCTAGGGAACCCTACAAACCCTATTGGTTACAAAGGTTATTCTCAATACTGGGCTAAAAATCTTAACATTGCGAGTTTGGTCCTATTGGACCCAGGGCTATCCACACCATTCATCCACAACAGCAAATAAAATTCGAGATTTTTGGAAGAGGAGAAGGGATGAAAGTGCCGTTTTGAAGAAGGTGGGAGAAATTTCGTGTGATTCGAGCTTCTGAGTTAAGATCCACTAGATCAAGGGCTCTCAAACTTTTAAACATTGCGACCCCTTTTTTAGGCTAAGTATTTTGGCGATCCCCCAAAGTTTTAACTCTCTAAAATTTAGACAGAGTTTTTGAAAGTTTTACACATACTCAAGAGTTCGTAGAGTATGTGCCGGGTATTGGCCCCACATCCCTTGACACTTCATCTCTCCCCTTACTAGTATCATCTCATCTCGAAACTTTGATCGAACAGTTTACAGATTACATTCCAGTTGAGGATATGAGTGGGGTAGTGTGGATAGTCAATCCGTTCAGTGAGCAAGCCGTAACAAAATCTGAGCTAAGTGCCCTTCATCATGATCAACTGATTGAGATTTCAAGCGATCAGTCAGCTAAAGCAACTTTTAACATAGCTTATATCGACACATTTTGGATACGTATTAAAAAAAGAATACCCAGAAATGTCCACAACAGAATTAAAAACTTTAATGCCATTTTCTGCACATTACAACTGTGAACAAGGATTCTCCATAATGATAAATTTAAAAACAAAATCAAGAAATCGTTTGACACTGGAAAATGACATTGTCTTGTGTGCTATAAAGCTCATTCCAGACATTAAAAAAACTGGTTAATTCCAAACAAGCTCATGCATTCCATTAACTAATAGAACACAAACACCAACTTGTATGTTTATTAAAAGCTTTATGTATACTTTTCTTTTTAACGAAAACTACAACAATAAATTAATTTTCTTTAGATTTTTCTTCCATATCTTACGACCCCTATGGACACATCCCACGACCTCCCTGAGGATTGCAACCCACCTTTTGAGAACCTCTGCGCTATACGAAGAACGGTGAATTCCTTGAACTCCTTCTGCCTGATACGCTAATATTCTGCTAGCTTTTCTTCTGTGGTTGTTTCACCGAAATTAATCGAGGAACTATTCATGTAAAACTTTCAACTGAGATGTAAATATTATCAATCGTAGTAACCAGATGAGGACGAGTTAATCTTATGTGCATAAGACTGTAAATAAAAAAAAATTGTCTTTAGATGCTACCCTCTTATTTGATCAGACCGGATCAAGTCATTAAACCACATGTCAAATTTCATCCATTTGGTTCAAAGCGTTTTGGGGTCACCATGTTCACATGCTGATAATTATAATTTAAAAAAAGAATTATTCGGTTCCATATTCATCAAGTCCTTGAATTCAAATTTTTTTGGTATTGCAATACTTTCTTTGTGTGGTTTTGTTTTATGAAAAAAAAAATTAAATATTATATTGGCAGTAATTGATCGATACTTGTTCTTTCCAAACCAAATAACTTCATCCTGTGAAGCTTGCATCCATCTATGAAGAACATAAGTTGCATTTGTTTTCCTTGTGCAATTATTATACTATTACAAGCGGGAGAACGCCACTGAAATGCGAAGGAGGGAGAGCGAATGGCGACGGAGTCGAAGAGCTTGGAGTCAGCTGGGTTGGTTTGGCGAAAGGAATAGTCTGGTAGCCGTTGGATCGCTCGCGGTGATTTCCCAAGTTTCGCGTCTCCCTCGCCCGGCTATATAAGGGACGGGCTGCCGTATTCGGCAGTTCCTCTCAGAAGGGAAGCGTTTCACTGGACTATTGGATTACTTTTCTAGCTTGTTATTAGTGAGCTGTGTTTACGTTTGCTTTAACGTTGTACAATTGTGCTCGCTGTGACTTACTGTTTACTGTGCTATACGATAGCAGTTTTGCAGTTTGTGTTTATTGTGCGTAAGGCTTGCATTTACTCTGTAAGTGACTGTTGACTGCTGGATTGTGTTTATCTGAAGTTTTACTCTATCAAGTCATCTTGTAAATAGCTGTAAATAAATTTGTTTGTGCTGTCCTCAAGTAAAGTCCATTCAATCCGAACCCGCTGCGCTAAAAACGTAACAATAATTTCTGGTACGGCAATATTTCAATGCATTTTTCTCTGAAATAAAATAACAAAGATACCAATTATTTTTTTTTCTTTCTTTCTTTTAAATAGGCTATGAATGACATCATCTAACCACAACGACCAAATTAATTATCTTATTTTTACAAAATGGCTTATAACAAGATTAGGAAAAGAAATTCTATTTTCTTTCTACAGAAAGAGTTTGAAAACGATCTGCGAAAATTACTATTACTGAGTCATCACTGGAGAAGAAACTTGTTAAACATTATTTCTTTGAAACTGAATTTTTATATTCAAATTGATAAATTTATTGGGAAAGGGATATTAAGTTTCCGAGCCTGTGACTACCCCGAGGGTATAGTTTGCGTTTTGGCTCTCTACAAGTAAGACCGTTTGACCTAGAGCTATCAAATTTGACATTTGCATGCTTTAAAAGGTCCGAATTTGTTGGAACGTTTTTTTTAAAACTTAAATTAGAATTTTCATTAGTTAAAAATTAATAGAAATGTTGACATCTTTCCTCTATAGCTTCTGAAAAACACGGTTTTTATATCATCTTAAAGTTTAAAAAATTATTAATTATTAAAAATTAAGTTAAAATTTACATGGAATATTTGAATTATATTTTCCAATAATTATTTCACATAAAATAAAAATAAAATCCTAGCTGTACGAGCATGTCATGAGTGCTTGAGAAAAATTAGTTGTTGCCATCACATTGGTTAAAATTCAGGTTAAAAATAAATTGACTCTTAATGCAAATTAAATCTAGAAAAGTGTTTGTATGAAATGAAATGAGTATGAAATAAGATATTTCCCACCAAATAAATGCCAGAAAAAACATTCTGTATTCTTTAACAATTTCTAAATTACCAATTCAATAAATAAGTTCCACATAAGACAATCATGGTTTAATTTATATCCTTTCAATTCAAGGGCCAATAGCTAAATCATAAATATTTACTAAATATACACATCTATTATCAAAATAGGTTAAATGAATTAAATATTTTATGTAACTTCAATGAATAGTTGCTCTAATGCGAATTTCAAATTTTTAAACAGATCTGGGTACTTTCCCGTTGGCCGGTTGGCAGCAAAAAATCGCCAAATCATGTAGAATTACGCCAAATTTCTTTCAGCGATTTTAAAGGGAAAAAATCATTTGATAATATAGGATTCTGACAAAGTTCTTTGGTGGTTTTTCGGTGTCGCCCGACTAACGGAAAAGTACCCAGATCTTCTATTCTTTGAATTATATTTAACTAAATATTCTCGAGACACTCTTATTTTTTAAAAAAAAGAACAAAAAAAAAAGAGTTTCACTTTAGTTAACTAAATCGATCCCTAAAACTGACTGATTTATGAACGAAAAAAAGATAAACAAATCTGAAAATTTTCTGCAAACGATTTTAAATTACATAAAGAAAAGTTTCATTGTTCGTGAAACTTTATTTCTCGTTTGGTTTTTGCCTATTCAACAAGCTAATAATTCCTTTTTTCATAGTTTCGCAGGACAATATTTAGACTATTTTGAAAAACAATTAATTTCAAAACAATGACAAAAAGGTATTAAAGCTATTCTAATTTTATATTCAAATAAAATGAATAATCATATCTAAAATGGGTAACAAATATATTATAAATTATGCAAAAAATATTTAATTTCAATTTTAAAATCGTTTGGCTAATTTTTTGAAATTTCTTTAGTTTATAAATTTTGTCAACAGCTTAAAGCAAAATAAAATTTTCTTTACTTGATTTAAAATTTCATTGAAAAACATAATTCCTAATTTGATCATTTAAAAATTCCAAATTTATTTTTAATTAGACAATTTTAAAAGCTTTAACGATTTTTTTTTCTGGCCATGGATTAAAAAAAATAGCATACATTAAATTAACAAAACCAAAACATTCTGAATAAGATTAATAATAAAACACAAAATCTTTTTATGTAGCAGTAATCGTATTTTTATTGATATTCTATATACATAAGTATTTTAGTCTTTTAAAATTATTCTATGCATATAATTCAAATTATAAAACAAAAATCTACTGTAATTACTGAATTATTAATTCAATTTCCTTTTCTGTAATACATAATATTACACGACAAGGAATTGTCGATGTGGAGAAGTTTCCGGATTTAGCTGCCGTAAAACGACTCTTCGAATTACTTGTAACTCAAACGCAGATGAACCGCATCGCAACTCTGTTACCATAGCAACAACATGAGATTTAGTCACGTGATTACAACTTGGAAACTTATTTTACGATTCTCTCTCTCTCTCTCTCTCTCTCTCTCTCTTTTATATATAGTAGATATAGAGTGGATCAAACAATTGAGAATACATCTTACTTTTTTTTTCTTGATAAATCCGAATTTCAATACAAATAACACATTACCGAGAAGTGAAAACAAGTTTTTATTTTTACACATAACAAATGGTTTAATTAAAAATAAAGAATAAAGATAAATATTAAAATGAAATCTGCTATGCATATTTCAATGTATCATGTCAGAACATCATTTCTTGAGCTGCCAAGCCCCACGTGCTCGTGCAAGTTAAATAATATTTTTATTCATTTTAATGGTTTCGTTGAATGAGTTACTTTATTGCCAAAGATCGTAAAAACTTTGTCCCACATTTATTGTTTCAAAAAATATCACATTTCCTATTTATTTGCTTTCATATAATCACGTGCTGAAAAGGACATTTTTCTAGGTTTCGTTTGCTGTAATAATGAACTTATTTTTTTTAATCAGAGCTTTTGCAAATGCGATCGCAACGCGTTATTAAAAGTTGGTTTTTTGAGAAGCTCGTGGAGATAATAAAATGCTTATTTTTCGCGTACGGGTTTTTGTTGACACCACAAAACCCTCATTCCTAAAACAATATCATGTTCTGCCATAATAAAAAATCAACAAAAACGTTTAAATTGAAAAAGTTTAGGAGCATTTTAAATGGACACAAATGCATATTTTTGCCTCAAAAATTTGAGAATACACCAACAAAGTTTTTGCAATATCTAGTATAACAGAAAATGTAAATATTTAGTTGCATGTCTTTTGGCTTCTACAATGTCCTCTAAACCTCATATTATTGATTCAACCAATTTTGGTGGATATATGAAGATATTTTGGTCCTTTCTTCTGTAGTGATTGAATGTCGCGGTACGAACCTGCGACGTTTGGGCCTGTAGCCGAGTAACATACCGATTAAGCAAAAGTGACCCTTCAGCTCGAAGGATGTTATCTGGCTTTATAAGACTGGCGCTACAGTACTCCCCCACCAGTGAGTAGGCGAAGAAACGAACGATTTTTGTATTGTGCCAAGTGTTATGGCGAGTTGCTGCTTGCTCGTCAAGTGGGTCTGACGATTTTTTGTTTTAGCTTTCGTCAAGTAAGTCTGACGATTTTTCTGCGAGTAGATAGCGCCACAACTGTTGCGAAATGTTGCGCTATCAAGGTCATCAATGTAGTGATTGAAGGTCGCGGTGCGAACCTGCGACGTTTGGGCCTGTAGCCGAGTAACATACCGATCAAGCAAAAGGGACCCTTCAGCTCGAAGGATATTATCTGGCTTATAAGGCTAACGCTACAGTTCTTTCAGCACTAGTTTTAAATAGGAATTTGTATCTAATTTTGTCTTTTGGACAGCTATTTCGAGTGTGGCCCACAGATTTTCAATGATATTGATGACGGGAGATTATAGTGGTGCGTTAATTTCTGTTTACTGTGAAAAAGACACTACATTTTGACGTTAGGAATGCAGTGTAAACAAATATAAATACAAACGTTTTGTAAAGTTCATTTCATAGTAAATAAGAATGATGACTCATGCAATAGATGAATATTTGTCTAATATTTCAATATCTTAATTCTTAGGTTTAATAAAAAGCTCGACATTTAATAAAAAGCTCGAAATTAAAGTTTCAGCTTTTTAATTCTCAAGAAACAAGTAAAAAAAATTTAAAATCTCTCTACATTATTTTTTTCCTGTTTTATCGATCGCATTCTTTCAAAACGGAGAGTATCAATCAGTGATATCGAATAAACGCATTCGTTTACCTAAAAACACCCATCCTTGAATGTTACAGGACAAACACCTGAAGACCAGGTGGTAGACCCGAAGATACTGATGCAGTTCTTATCCGAGTCACGTGTCGCAATTCCACGAACCGAACAGCCGGTTACTTCACAAATATTATTCACGAACAAAAAAGAACTTGACTAAAAACAAAAAAAAATTCGTTCTTCAGATAATCTGAGTAAAGCGTGTGAACGTTGCCCTTCGGTCACGTGCGAACGAAATGCTTCGTTTCAGTTGGGAAGAGTTTGGAAGTAGCAACGAGTTAGAAAGTTTCATTTTTGGTGTGATTCATATGGTAAGTAGACTTCGATTTTCCTTCCAGTGATCGTTTTTTAATGATGTTTATTTTATTCAATTGCTGGTGACAAGAAATGAATAATAATTCAAATAATAAAATATGTGGATTGTTATTTTTAGTATTGAATAATTTCACACACTGATAACCAAAAACATCTCTTAATGGAATATCGATTAAAAAATAAAAAAAGAAGTCACAATCAATTTAAACAATAATGTGAAAGTTAAAAGATTCGATTAAATATCATAAGTTGCTTTAATAATTATAATATGATTTCATAGTTTTCAATAATTTCATGAAATATTCCCAGAAATTATTATCATTTTTATCCGAAAAATTATTCAGCCCATCTGGTAACTTTTGAAGTATTGTTATTTTGTTTTATAATACTATATTTTGAAAAATGTAGAAATATGTTTTAATATATTTTATATTCCTTTCATACTCAAAAAACGCCTCATTTAATTAAGATTTTTAAAAAACTATTCTTCATAATATTTTTATCGAAATCAGAACAGATTTGAGGAAATCAAAATATCTAAAAAAATTTCTTGATGCAAAAGTAACACAATCATCATGCGCTTAAATAATAATTTTCACCTGATTTTATGACAGTATTTCTATTCTTTCATAAAATGTCTTCTTTAATTTCCCATCTGCTCAGTTATTTTAAGTTTTATAAACATTTAAAAAATGAGAGAAAGAAAAATAAAATAAAAAGTTTAAAATGAAAGCTGCTATGCATATCTCAATGTATCATGTCAGAACATAATTACTTGAACGTCCGAACACCACGGGCTCGTGCAAATTATATTTTTATTCGTATTAGTTGTTTCATTGAATGAGTCACTTTAGTATTGCAAACGATAAAAAAAAACTTTGTCTCGCATTTATTGTTTTTTAAAAAATATCCCATTTCCTATTTATTTTATTTCATATAATCACTTGTTCAAAATGACATTTTTCTAGTTTTTATATTCTGTAGTCATTAACTTATTTTTTTTTAAATCAGAGCTTTTGTAAATGTGATGGCAACGCGTTATTAAAAGCTGATTTTTTGTTATGCTGGTGCAGAGAGAAAAAATTTCATTTTTCGCCTATAGATATTTTTATTTTTTGCCTACAGATTTTTGTTGGCGTCAAAAACATCATCTCAAAAACAACTTCATGTTCTAACATCATAATAAACTGATTTATATAATGGAACCGTTCGTGCTCACGTAATAACTTATGTCAAATTATAGCTGCCATATCACTGTAATACACGCGAATGTACTCCATTTCAATCTTATATGCTTTAAAACTCAAATCAATGTTCATAATAGAAAAAAAATTTATTAAAATATATATTTATTTAAACTCCGCTTGTAAATAATTAGAGAGAATCAATTTTTTTCACTTTATTACCCATCTTAAACAATAAACATATAAATTTCTTTTAACATTCAATAGAATTTGGTTACTTGATTTAAATGCAATGTCTAGTGCTTTCAAACAAAATGGCAATCAGTATAATCATTTGGTTTATATAAGTTTTTTTTTACTTTAATTACTATAGATGTAAACAGCGTACAATTTCTTTTGCAGCGGAACTAATAATTCATTTACTTTTGAGAGAGAAAAAAATATTTATCAAGCATTAATTCAAAATCCGCAGATTTTTTTTCTTCCATTTATTTTTTATTTTATATGCTCATGTATCCTTTTTTAAATAATTTTTCACCTTATTTTAATTTGTTACTTTTATTTGTAGTTCTTTTCTTTCAAAAATCGATAAACAATTTCGAGAACAAATGAAAGAACTAAACGTTATATAAGCAAAAAAAGGATTCGTTGAAAAACACTTGACATCGATAGAAAATCACAATCTCAAATTGCATTACAAACTTTGCTTCTTTTTTTTTTATGGACAAGTATTGAATTGGAAATTAAAGGGGTTTTTTTTTCAAACATAAGCTAATGATTTAAGTAAATGTTTTTTACATACTAAAATCTGTTATTTTTTATAATTCAATACAAAAGAATTTTTTCTGCACATGAAAATATTTTTTTTCTTCATGTTCCTCTCTAAAATCTATTTCAAAAATTAAAAGAAAAAAATCTTGACTATCATTTTTGTTATTCAAGATTTCACAGACGATAAATTAATGCATCATTGTCTGGATGTTTCCGAAATATTCCTAAATTCAGAAATTTTTGGATTTCACGAATAAAAATTCGTTCTAAATTTTGTATTTTTGACTGTTGAAATATCTAAATATTTATAAATTTTTCTGACTGAATTAAATAATGAATATACATTCATTTTCAGACAATTTATAAACACATTTCTATGATTTGTTATTGAAATTGTTTAATCAGTGTATTATTGTTATGCATTATCTATCATAATAACATAGTTCAATTTAGTGAATATTGAAATGAGTTAACAATCACCATTTAAATCGTTTGCACACTTAAACGTGTTATAACCTTTCCCTCAAACTCTTTGATGAATTGGGATATTTTAGAATGGCATTACTTACCTATTATTGATAGGATGTAGTATGTATTAAACATTTTTTATTCTATTTATCATTGTATATACATAAAATTCATCTCATTTAAAAGAATATACATATTCTTTGCAAATATGTCATAAAATATGTTGAAAATATGTCATGGTTATGTCATAAAATAAAAATCCTATGAATTTATTTATGCGTATTTATTTTAGGAAGGACTTTTTATTATGTAATATCATTATAAAAAAAATAAAATTCTTCTTCTAAGGAATGTACCAAAATTTTGTATTTATATTCAATTTTCGACTAGATCTATCAATTGCTATATTTCCTACGTTTACAAGTATGTTGACACAAAATTTCAAACTCATAAAGGCTTCTATATATGAAATCTAATACCATTAATTCGTCAAGGAAATTAAAATCGAAGGAAGAGCGATCTTGTTAGCTACAGATGTTTCTCTTTTACAATTTCAATACAAAAATAAAATGAACCATATAAAGATACTCACTTTAATAAAGATAGAGAGGCATAATAGATGGATGAAAATAAAAAAATAAAACGAAAGAATCTGAAGGAAAAAAATAAATTTTGTGATTAAAAAGTTGATTTTGCCTACAATTTTTTTCATATCCGGGGAAAAAATATGCATGTCAGTATAGAAAATAATTTAATTCGTTATCATTTATTTCATCTAGAGAGATACTTAGCCAATTTAAAAAAGATGAGGAAAAATAAAAATTCAGATTTCAAACAATCAGATTAAGAAAAGTTGAATTTAAAAATAAAAAAAACAGCAGGAGAGAAAGATAGTTTTTAATCTGAAAATGGCAGCAAAATTTATTTTTAAATTATGCAAAAGCTTCACAGCATTCGCATTGAAACTGAAGCAAATTCTGTTCAATTAGTTTGGTATTTTTTATAGGCAACATGAAAATTGACGTTTTAATTTGAAATTGAAAGTTCAATTTCAAATTAAAAAATCAGTTTCAATGCGAAAACTGCGAAGCCTAAGGTAATTTTTAAAGAAACTTTGATAACAATAAATTAAATACACATTTTTCATTCATTAAATAAATTTTTATTAATTTCCTTTGGCCCAGTAAACAAATAGGAACATTTAAAATTTGTTACAGGAAAAATAGTAAAATAAAAGTGGAAAGATAGATATTTAAAATAAATAAGGTTATTTAGACACATAAGATTTATTTTATCTTATTTTTATTGAAAAATATTTCTTTAATTTGAAAATCAATTCAGAGTTTTTTGTTAATAAAAATTAATTCAAAGCATGCGTATTTGCTTTTAACAATAGATGAAGATAAAATTCGCAGTTGAAAGTCGTTGTCCTCGTATTTAATTTTGGAATCACTAATTCCAGTTGCTACGCAGATGTTTAATTAAATTTTGTAACATTCTTTTAAGACTATTAATAAATCAAGTTGAAAGTTAAATTTTGCAGTTTTTAAAAATCGTTTGGGTTATTCGGACTAATACGAAATATCTTTGGTGAAAAAGTTTTTCTAATTTTAATGACAAGAAAAGTCGCAGACGATAATACGATTTTCTCATTTTAATCACACACAAAAAAGTCGCAGACGATAATAATATTTCTTCTATAATAATAAATGTACTAAAAAGATATTTGGCATTAACAATAGGTTATTTAAAAAGCATTTGTTTGTGGATGCGATGAGATTCTATCTATTGATAATATAAACTGATTTTCACTTTATTGTATTCAACGCCTATATAAAATTTTACAAAAAAAATTAAATGTATGCAGAATACTGATAAAGTATTTAGAACAGTTAATTAAAGTAACAACTTTTCATTAGAAAAAAAATTATTATTAAATCCGAACCACTCTGGATATATCAACTAATATTTATTAAGTTTAATAGATAATTCATAAACAAAACAATTTCAATGTAATTTTTTTAATTATAAATTTTTAAGAAAGCTATTGCTTTAAATAAATAAGTAATTTTGATAAAATAGCAGCTTATGGCCTTTTGATGCAATAATTGCGTGATTAAACTTCTGAACTGACAATACGACTAATTTATAAAATAGATTCATAATTTTCGTAAAAAATGAGATTTTTTTTAATGGATAGCATTGTATAGCTTTAAAGACTTGGAATGAAATTTTTAAAAAATTATTCTCCCAATTATCATTGAGAACACACGGTCTTGTTATGGGCTTATTCTGCCAAAAATAATTCACAATTAAAACAGTTTTTAGATTTGATTCGAACTAACCAAAATAAAATTGAATTAATCAGAATATTTTAACATTATGTAAATGATAATCCAACTAGTATTAGAGTTACAGACGAATAGGAATTAAAATCGTTTGATTAAGCCTTATTTCCCCATTAATTTTTAAATCATTTTTTTTCCTGTATGCGAAGAGATTGGAATTCAGGCATAGTATTTAAGTTGTAGACTAACCGCAAAATTGGAATTATATTCGTCAAATGGTTGACCATTTGTCGGCATGTACATATCTCCTCATACATATAAAAGTGACATATTTAGAACGTAGCAAGTTGTGTAGTTGGTTAACTGCTGCCGAATATAAAGCGTAAGTTCTTATGAAATTTTGAACCAAATTTGCCATGGACTGACTCTCCGTCCGTCAATACTTTCGCATATATATAAAGACAATAATTCGAAAACGTAATATTACTTAAATAAATAAAATTTGGTGTGGTTTATCGTGACTTCAAATGTAGTTCTGTAACGAATTTTAGTTTTAGTTTTTGAAAAAAAAGTGTCAAAATACATATTCGGTTATCTAGTAGGTACGTATTAAATTTTGACAGTTTTTCAAAGTAAATTTGTCATATTTGAAATTAAGAAAGTGCTTAAATTAAGAAAAACTGTTCATAGAATTCATATTATTATGAATATTATTGAATGATATTGCTTCTTGTGAGGAATGACACTGCATATCCTAAATTTTAAAACTTCATAAAGTCTTGGGACCAATTAATTTAGTTGCTGAAGGCTTAGGACGATGAGATGCCAATTTGTTAACACTTGCAAATATATTCGAATTTCTGTTAAATGAATTAAAAATATAAACTGTGAAATAGATTTGAAATTATTATTTATTTTAAAAGAACGAATTTAAGAAAGAAGTCAATTAGAATTATCAACTCTTTTGCTGTATTTGTAACATCCACAAAACATTCCTAGTTCAGCTAAGAAATCTAGTATACTTTCTTTAGCTTCTAAAACCAAAATTATTATGTTATCTGGAAAGATATTGCCTTGAATATTTCTTAATTTTTATGTAGAAACCGATTCAGATGAAGAGCAAACCGAAGAAATTACTCATAAGAGTAATGCATTTTTTAAAAAAAGAAGCCACATAAAAATCACTTCATAATGTAATTCATAATCAATTCATAATATATAAATCACTTCATAATGTAATTCATAATCAATTCATAATATATAAATCAATTCATAATATATAAATCAATTCATAATGTAATTCATAATATATAAATCAATTCATAATGTAATTCATAATCAATTCATAATATATAAATCTATTCATAAAATCATTCCTTCAATTCTTGAAGACCCTGAAGAAAAAACTTAGAAATCTAAAGACATTAAAAGCTGAATTTTTAATATATGAGGCAATAAATAAAAGAACGAAAAACTAGAGTTGTTATTTGATGCCATGAAAATTATAAATTTAAGTTTAATAGCTAGTGAACTGGTTTTTTCAATTTCAGGCAATATTGTGTCCAAAATGAGAATAAGACTTAGCCACACTATTCAGTGGATATTTCGTTTTTTTTAATCCTATTTTCTTAGGAGAAATTAAAATTAATATAAATAATACAAATATTATTTGAAATTTTTGTTTGAGTTTTCGTTATTTTGTGTAAATAATGTATATGTAATGCTTAAATTTTTATTTTGACTTCGATTCGATTTCGTTTTTCTGTTATTTTATATAAATTAGATAAAATAATTTCTCCTATTCTTCTTCTTTTTTTTTTTGACAAAAATTCGAAAATTGCTTTTTCAAAAAGTTGGTTTTCGTATAAACCATAGTACTGATATACAATCTGTTTGTCAGCAGTTAAGTGAAAAAAAAATGGCAAATCTATTTTGCTATATTAAATAAAAATGAGGATTGATATTTTGTACCCATTGTTCCACAATACCATGTAATTAATACAGAAATACCGGTTTTCCTTATTATACCACGGAGAATATATCTCTCAAAATTAAAATCTTATCACTCGTAGCATCTACAATCCTTGCCCAAGGTCCATAATTTTACCTTTAAAGCGAACATGACAGGAATTTTTTGACAGACTACGACTGCTTATGTAATATGTGGAAATGTAGAAAACATAGAAACATGTGACAAACCCAAAAGATTTTATTTGTCATATTTCTGTTTTCATATCCAAATATGGTAATATGACACGGTTTATATCTTATCAGAAGAAAAATTATTAACGAGCTGATATAAATTCGCAATTTAGTCAATTCAATATCATTGAATTTCCTTACTTGAGAGATACTGAAAACTATCACGATCTTTGTACCTTGTTGCTAGTCTCAAACAAAAACATAAATATTTGCTTAAGAATGTCATATTCAGGTATAATTATTTTGAAAAAGTTTTATTTCATTTTGGTAATACGGGATTGATTTTGCCAAACAATATCCCATGGAATGCATTTTTGAACGGTAATTTCCAAACACAGTGAGAATGATAAAACTATCCATACTGGTACAAGATATTATATGAACAATATTTTTCTTTCGAATCAGAATTTATTTCTGTGCGAAATACTAAACGCCTGTGTATGTTTTTAAAATAATCTGATTAATTCAATGCTGTTGACACCTTTTTACAAATAGTGTAATTAAGTGACAATTCATATTGCTGATTTTCCTTAATTCTATAGTTCTCTTCTTATGATATACTTACTCTCAGTCATCATGATTCAATTTAATAGAATTAGAGATTTTAATCCTTTATTTTTATCAGATTTGGATTTATATTGTAAAATTGGATATATTACCAACGTTTTAAATCCTAACGTCGGAATTGAAGGATTTAATTCGTTTCCTGGTAAATTTCTCGTAATTTTCTCATTCTTAATTTACCTTTGGTATACAAGACATTCATCTAAGAATAACCTTTGGAAGTTTTCAATTTTGTTCGAATTTCTTTTGACGTTTCGTGTCAGTACTCATAAATCTTATAATTTATTTGTAAATCAATAGTTTATCGTTTATTAATCAATGACTTTTTGATAGTTAACTTCTCTGGTTTCCATCAGGAAAAAGTTTGCTCCTGAATCTAAATTCAAATAACATTAGAAATTTAAAGTTGATATCGGTAACTTTTTCATTTGTCTCTTTTAAGATTAGAAGAAGAAAAAAAAGTTCAGTTTGTAGCTTTGTTGGCTGGTGCAAATCTCTCTGAATTTGCTATAGAATTGATATATCCATCTTCTAAGCATCATAAAAGCTATTAATTTTCCAACTTGAATCAGTGAGAACGATTTTATACTTCATGGGAAACAATTGATTATAGTATTGATAGCTATATAAACATCGAACATTTCTTTTTCTTTATGGCTGCAATATGTTGATCTATTTCAAAGGTGCTGTAGGAAAAAAAATCGTAATTTTAAATGATGCAATTGTTTATTTCTCCAACACATTTTTCAGTGAATGAGTATCAGATATTATTATTTTTAAATTGTTATTGGCAGAAGTTTACAACTCTATGTGAGATTTTTTTTTTTTTTTTCTAAATTCAAACTTGGCTGAAAGTGTTATCCTAAAACTCATTAACCCAGGTAGCCTATTTTGTAGCATAATGTTGTACGATATTATATGATATTAAACAATATTCCACAATAATATATAATATTTAGAATATTGATCAATATTGTACAATATTTTTGTGCTACTAGGGAAATAAATAATAAACTATGACTAGCACAATTTAGTAGCCGACCTTTATTTAGGCAGATTTAGGGCTATTAGCTTGAAAGCAGCATACAAGTAGGTGGGTTTAAAAAAGAAAAGACTTTATTTCCCTAATTGTATGAACCTTCCACTTCCTGTCCTAATAGCATAAAAGACTCAACAATATCATTGAGATATCCTATAATATTTTGTGGTAATAGAGTATGAAGAGGTTCGTTTCTTTTCTTCATACAGGTGGGTGAAACTTTCGTTTTCACCTTAAATCCTTGATTTGTAAGCTTGTTCATTGTAAATATTTATTGTCCTAGTTACCAAATTTTAAAAAAAAATCATGAAAAACTGAAATTCTGTGAACAAAAAAATATTTTTCAAGTACTATTGATCAATTTCATTATGCTAATTAATTAATTAGAATATATATTGTTACAAGCGGGCGAAACGCGCGCCAAGGGTGAGATATTGGCGGCG